>PYAF01001948.1:252384-271736 GCA_007407185.1 Glycine tomentella
TTTGAAATTCGTTTTTGATAATTAGTTAGATCTTGTTATAGTGTTCAATTAATATTAAAAATTTCTAACGATAATTGATGTGGCTAATGGTTGTAAATGTTAGCAAGTACCACATCACAAAAAAAAAATGTCATATTACAAGTGTCATGTTCACAATGATTAATAACAAAAAAAATACAATAACTAAAAGCACAAATTATATATATATATATATATATATATATATAAACTATAAAAAAAAAGACTTTTGCATGGACAAAAAAATTATTTAAATCTTACATTAAGACTTGATCTAACATGATTAAATGTCTAATTAACCTAAAATTCCACTTATGTAGCTAGCTGTATCGAATGATCTAACCCTTGACAAACTCTATGATAAACTAAGTTATGCTTTGATAATGACCATGTCAAACCTAAAATACGATCCATGACAAAAAGACAAACTTTAACCTTGAATTTTTCAAACAAGCTAGACTTATTTAAGCCAAGTGTGACTTGCTGAAAGACTGATGGTATGACTTTGGTTTAAGGGTGGTATAATGTATTAGCTCTACGGTGAGAATTTGGAGAAACAAAAAATCATAACACCACTATCAGAGAGCCTTCAAATTGGATAGGTCGTGTAGTAGGCTTTAGGTCAAGCCAAATTTTCAAAATAGTTTTTTATTGTCGTTAATCGTGATTCAACACGGTGGTTTTGTTAAACATGTCCTGGTTATGTTTATGGAAAACCTTTTAGAATAAACAGAACTTCAAACATGACAAAAAAAACTTAAAAATTTACCTTAACAAGAAAACAGGCCAAGCTGAACTTTTGTAATTTTTCCCCAAGATAACTCAAGCCTAACTTATTTTCACTCCTAAATACTTGTTTCATATTAAATTTTTATATAGATCTATTACATTTAAGGATTTATTTTAGATTAATATTTAAGATTTAAATCCTTTTCATCTTATAAAAATGTTACTATTTTGCTTTCAATTCTTGTAAAAAAAAATGTTTTTGGTTTTAGTCTTTTTGTAAAAAAAAATATTTATCTTTTAGTCCTTATAAAAAATTTGTCCATGCTAATGTGACACTCATGACATAATATTTTTTATTAATGTGGCACATGCTAACGCCAACTAGCTAAGCTATTGTTAGAAATGTTTAACACAAGAATCAATGACAAAAAAATAACAAATTTCAGGAATCTTTTTTAAAAAAAAAATACAAGGACTAAAATAACAAGAAAAAAGAGTAAATTATTAGGACCAAAAGTATATTTATGTCATTGTTTAATTTTTTTAAAAAAAAAGTTTCATTATCACTTCTCCACTTGTTTACTATCTTTATTTTTTAATACTTATATCAATCAAATCTCTCATTGTATCTTCTCTTCCCACTTTTCATCCTAAAGCATGAAAATCTTTTCTTTTCTTTTTTTAAAAAGAAAATAAAAAAAATATTTAAGTCATAATTTAATTGATTTGATGATTTTATTCATCTATTTGACGTCATAATTTTATACCCCACTTTACTCCAATTGTTATTTCTCCCAATTGCCCTTAGCTCTTCCTCCATGGTAGCCTTCTATTCAGGCATCTTCAATTGTTTGAAGCTCACTGGTTCAAGTTTTGCTAACAAAGCTAGATGCACCATGTCATCAGTCATAACTCAAGGTTTCCTTTGATTATAATGTTGTTGAGAGAAACTTCATAGTCAACTAATATTTGTAATGCTTCTTGGACCATCTGTGATCGGTGTGTGTCAAACAGAGTAGGTTCAAACGAAGTTGGTAGGGTCTGATAAGACAATACAGAATCAGATGATACGTACTTAAATGATACATTCAAATACTCAGAAGCACACATTTTCCTATTATTGGTAGTATCCTCAGGTAATTTATCTCCAGCATCAGTTCTAATCATTTTAACTGTTTTGCCACTTTGTCGTTCTACCGTTTACTTGAATATCTTGAACACATCAGGCACATTTCTTTTTCCCTTTTATCTATTATACTCACTATTTTCTATTGTAATCATCAATGAAGCTAATGAAATAGTTATTACCTTCAAGAGAAGCATCTTTAATTGGATCACACACATTAAAGTATAGATCTCCGTAGGTTCTCTAGATCTTGGTGGGATATGTGGTTTGAAGGAATTTCTTAGTTGTTTGGGCAGAAAACAACCTCCATCTAGTTTTAGTAGTTTAATGGCAGGCAAACCATGCATCAACCATATCTTCAATCTTCAATCTAAAATCTACTCAGGCTTCTGAAATTCACATGCCTAAAAATAATAATGCCAAACTCAATTCTGGTCATTAAAGGTAGGAAACAAACATTGGCGCTGTACAATCTGTATTCCAGTCTTGAAAATCCTATTCTTGGATAAATGAGCCTTCAAAATCAACTTCTTTTTACTACGATAGACCCTTAACAAATTTTATTCCATTCTAATAGAATATCCCATCTCCAATAATTGTTCAAGACTGTACAGATTGGTCTTCATATTATTAGGCACATAAAGGGCATATGTAATAAAAGATTGCTTACCATGCTTCCTTTGAATCAAATTTCTTCTAATTCCTTCCATTTGTAGCAACTCATGTTGACGCCTTTATGGTTTGCAGTCTGACCTTTAACTTGTCCACACCTATGTAACATTTATTAACATGCCTCCTTTGCAGGGTACACAAACATAATCTTCTCAAAGTTTGTTGAATTCGCACATTGATGAATGATATACATTGCCTTACAATCCCTTTTATTTGGTTTCACTTCATGATATGCTGCCATCTGCACCTTAGTAGAACCAGGAAAATATAAGGTGGGTTAGGGCGTTAAAGGAGAAGAAAAGGGAAGAAAGGTCATGGGTTCGATCATCTTGCTAACGAAAAAAACAAACAATTAAGAATTAACATTTGTCAATAACAAATAACCTTAATAGTATCATATCCAAATTCTTTATAACTATTTACAATGTGGATGACTTTTGGAAAGTCGTGAAAAGATCACCTTCATTTCAATGCACCACTTATTATAATTCTTCCTGTCGGGAATAAAAAGGGGCATTGGAAAGTTTCCATTAAGACAAATATTGATGCTCGACACTAGTGCTCACAGAAAGAACAAAGCTTTGGATACCATTGTTGCTAAGGATGACAATGAGTAGGATCCTATAATACTCGTCCACATATTTAGGGATAGCAATTTTAATCTTCATGCTAATACCTACTAGGTACCTATTGTCGCAACCTATCCGGCCACAACGGGATGGTGATGAAAAAGAAAGATTCCCAAAAAAAGGAAAAAACTAGAGGGGGTCGCCACCAACGTTTATTGAAGGAAAACGTCGGAAAAATAAAAAATAAGACATGGACTATGATTTTAGAGAAAAAGAACTCAAGAGTCATTTACGCAGGGGAAGGTGCTAGCACCCCACACGTCCGTCACGAAGACGACAGCCTTTGATCGAGTGTGTTAAAAAAAAAGCGACTTTTTATTTACTTGTCTTTCCTTAAGAACATGACTTATGCTTGTTTTATTTTTGTTTATTTAGAAAATAAAATCAAATTTTTATTTTTAGGAAAGAGAATATTTTTTATTTTTTTATTTTTTAGGTCGATAAGGGGTTTGTCCTCGCTCCTACGTATCCCCTAGTGCAATGAGAAAATCAGACTTACATAGTTCTTTTGAGAAAAAACAACTTGATCGAGTTGATTTTATTTTTTTCGAAAGATTTGTTTCAATTACGTGAAAAAGAGTCGTTAAGGCGTTGGACCTTGAAACGACATTGAATTTGAAGAAAAAAGCGGAGAGAATCGCTTAAGGCATTGGACCTTGAAGCAATCTCGAGTAATGTGTACTTTTTTTTTTTTTGAGAAAAAGGAGAATTGAGTAATCCTTTATTTGAATATTTTTAGCTTTTTAGAAAAGATTTTGAATTTGTGGTAAACTCTACGAATTCAAGGAAGTCGGAGATCCAACATGATATTCACAAAATCTATCCACGCGTTATTGAAACACTACCAACCGAGTTGGAGACCAAGCATGGAGTGCACGAAACATAAGCGCGTACTAAAGATACTAATGAATAATTGACATAGTATTACGCAATCAAATAAATCAAATGGAAATAGAAAAGGGATAGAATAGAAGTGGGGAGTACACTTAGTAATTAAGGATGCATACAGTAAGGACAGAGCGTGCAATCAACAGTATTTATTTAATTACAAAATGGGCCAACAGATAAGAGGTGCATTTATGAATATGGAGGTGTAAATAGCATTATATACATTGTTTCAAAGTCAGCTAGGCCCAACCTAATGGGGTGTGCTGTTATGAAAATATAGGTGCGAACAATAATATCTGTTTTGTTTCAAAGTGGGCTAGCCCAACTTAAAGGCGGTGTGCTATTATGAAAAGGTGGGTGTAAAAAGCATTAGTTAATTGGTTTATGGGAGGTGTATTTATGAAAAGTGGAGTACAAAAAGCATTCATTTATTAAATTGATTTTAGGGGTGTACTTATGAAAATGGGGGTGTAGAAATTAAAATTACCTTTTTTTTTAGATTGGAATCGTGTCAGGGTGACCCGGCCCAACCTGCTTTTCGCTGCTAGGCACAACAGCAGAAAGCTGCACGAAGAAGGGCATGGGGAGCCACCACAAAGGGTGGCAAGGCCCCGTTAGAACCATTAGCATGGGCCTGGCGGCGCGATGGCCCGCGGTGAGGCCGACACGGTGATGGTGCGGTGGTGGTGTGGTGGTGGCTTAAAAAATGAGAATCATGGGGAAGAAGATGACCACAAAAATGGGGGAGAGAAAGGAGATGAAACAGAGAAAGAGAGAATGAGAGGGAAGGAAGAGGGGTCACCTCAGAGACCCCACAACGGTGCCAAATGTCGCTACCGGAATGGTCAATTTACGCGCTCTGAGATCCGTGCCTCCTCTTCTCAACCAATCCCTATTCTATTGCTTCATTTGTGCTTTTATTTATTGCCATTCTTTTAACCTTATGGGCCTTGTGACCCTTTTTGCTTTCTATTGCATTTTTTTTCTTTTTATTATCTTCTTCTCTTTCTTTTTTACTTACTACTCTTGTTTTTTTTTACAAATATATAGTAAAAATTCATTCTTAAATAATTCAAACATAACATTAAAAGCATACACACAGAATATTAAAAACCAAGAAACATAAAATTGGTTTGTCTAAATACAAGTCATAAATAACAAAATTACAAAGATAAGCATTCCACATAGCGATTGTTAAAGTTGATTTTCTAATCGCTTAACAAAAACTCAAATTAGAGTTATAGTGCTTTCCACTTTTTGATAGTGATACTGTTAGAGATTAGAGACCTAAAGTATTAGTCATATAAATATAATTATTTTCATAGCAAATTATATGTGTGTGTGTGTGGAGTAAGGCGGGTTGAGTACTATAGTACTCTTACCTATACCCATACCCGTGTAAATTTACAAGTATATACTCACCTTGTACCCAGCTCTAATATTACGAATAATTATCTGTCCTGCTTACAGATATTTTTGCGAGTACCCATAGGATCCGGGTACATTTTATCATCCCAAATTGTTGCAATGGAAGGTTTTGTCCTAAAAGAATGTTAATTGATACATTAGGAAGATAACACCTTGAAGCACTATACACTATGTCTTATAGAAACATACTACAAGCAGAGCACTCACCATCACATTTACAGAGATGATAGTGTTATTAATAGCAACCAAAATTTTAAAGGGGATGATAGAAATCACACACAGGCAAATACAAGAGAGATTTAATGAGGTTCAAAAAGTGTGTATACATCCTCAGGAGCAAAGCGATTGTTTCCTTTTCTTATTCATAAACAATGAGGTTACGTCAGACTTTTTTCTGCATCATTTACTAAAATAGTGGTCTCATTATCTTTTATTCTAGCAAAATCGTTCATTAGAGTCATCATTAACCATTGGTCTTTAAGAAGAAGTATTCTCAAAATACCTATATCTACATTTGTGGCAATAGGCGCATGATTTGATAATACTCCAATTTGTCCGCTATTAGTAAATAAAATAATTTCCTTCACTTCCAACTCCTAAACAATTTGATTAGGGGTTAGTACACAAAGATTTAAAGTCATTTCTTCAAATTGCTTTCCATTTTCAAGTTCTTAGCTTTCGCAGTAGCTTCATCGATATTTCCTACCAAATAAACATGTCCATTATCATATATTATCTTAAACAATGTGCATTATCTTAATAACTTATAATATTATACGTTTCGCCCTAACCCACTTTGTAACCCAACAACAAGTGGCCCTTACACTCCACTCCAACTTTGCCTCACCCATAAAATATGAGTTAGGCACAACAATCTCCACCTTGGCGAATATTCAGTCTCGTGAAAGATAAACAAGTCCACTTCATAGTGTCCTAGGTTAGGGGTCCTGTCACATCTAGCACTAAGCAACATTCAGCAAGTCCAATCAATGCTTGAACTTGTCAGTTGTGACCTTCTTGGTTAACATATTAGTTGCATTCGTTGAAGTGTGAACCTTCTTGAGCAAAACCTGACTAGATGTCATCAACTCCCTAATCTTGTAGAACCTCACAACAATATGCTTAGTTCTAGCATGATACAACTAATTCTTTGCCAAATCGATAGCACTTTGACTATCACAATGAAATTGAACTCCATCTTGCTCAATACCAGCTTCTTCACTAGCCCTGCTAACAACACAACTTCTTTGCTAGCCTCTACTATCGTCGTGTACTCCGCTTCAATTTTTTACATTGCCACAAGAGACTGAATTATAGACTTTCAACAAACAGGCTCACCTCCAAAAGTAAAGACATACTCTGTTGTAGACCTTATATTATCCAAATCACCAGCATAGATGGAATCCACATATTTCACAATTGAAGGATCATCCTGTTGATTGCCAAACATAATACCATGACCTGTTGTACCCTTTAGGTACCTCAATATCCACTTCACTGCTTCCCAATGTCGTTTCCCTGGGTCAAACATAAACTTACAAACTTGGCTTACAACATGTGTCGAATTCGGTCTAGTGCACACCATAACATACATCAAGCAACCAACTACACTAGCATATATAAGGAACCTTTGACATGTACTCCACCTCAACATTTGTCTTCGGACATTGATCTACAAAAAGCTTAAAGTGTTTTGCCAATGGAGTACTTATAGGCTTGGCATTTCTCATGTTAAACCTATCTAGAACCTTCCCAACATAGTCTGTTGTGAGTGCCACGGCTGTCTGGATGTCCATGTGAATCTCCATCCCAAGAATCTTCTTGGTAGGACCCAAGTCCTTCTTGTCAAACACCTTGTTCAACAGTTATTTCAACTCATTCACATCACGCAATTGGTAATCAACAATCAACAAATCATCAACATGCAATAGCAGAAAAATAAAATATCCATCATCAATGCTCTTCATGTAAGCATGTGGGAATCAAATTGTTTGTACCACTGCCTAGGAGACTGCTCCAATCCATACAAAGACCTCTTCAACTTACTAACAAGTCAACCTGGTTTACCTTTACTGAACCCCTTTGGCTGCCCCATGTAAATTTACTCCTTTAGATCACTGTGAAAAAAGGTTATCTTCACATCCATTTATTCCAAATGCATGTTGCGACTGGCTACCAAGGCTAGCATCCCCCTGATAGAGGTATTTCTTATGGCTGGGAGAAAATCTCAACATAATCAACCCCCTTATACTATGCATACCCCTTTGTTACTGGGCAATCCTTAAACTTTTCTCCTTCTTTTTTCTGATATAGAAGTTTCCTCTTGTACACCTATTTTTACCCAATGGCTATCTTGCTCGCAAGAAGCTCAACTAGCTCCCATGTCTGATTCTTCTGCAAAGTCTTCATCCCTCCACCTCAGTACATATCCATTTGTCTTTCTCCTTGTTGTTCATAGCCTCTTGAAAGGTAGAAGGATCTATAGCACTAGTAAGAAGTGCAAAAGCAACCAATTTTGCCAATTCTTCAAACCCATATTGAGCAACGGGTTTAATGGTGTTGCGATCTCTGCCTTTGATAAGATTGTACTCCTGGTGTAGTCTACTTGGACTCATTGGTTCAAGCTTTGTTGTGGGTATGACCTTAGGTCTTGGACTGCATGGTTCTACCCTCCCAGGAATTATCGACTATTGCTCAATGTCCACCTGAACCTCTATAGGGCCAGGGGAAGCTCCATCAAACACTGGCATAGTTGTCTCAACTATTTCTAGTCACATGGGTTGCTCATCAAACACTGCATCTCTATTGATCACCATCTTGTGGGAAATTGAATCCTAAATCTTGAACTCCTTCACATCTTTGGAAAAACCTACAAAAACACATTTTTCGACTTTGGATTTAGTTTAGATCTCTCATTACTGAATATATGCACAAAAGCAAGACACACAAGTATTCTCAAATTATTAAAATCAACAAGGTTACCTATTCAGACTTCCTCTGCAACTTTCCCATCTATTGATGCTCGTGGTGATCGGTTGACCAAATAACATGTCATATTTCTCGCTTCTGCCCAAAAGCCTTTAGAAAGGCTAGCTTGCAGTCTCAGACACCGTGCCCTTTCATCAAGGGACCTATTCATTCTCTCTGCAACACTATTCTATTGTGGTGTTTTTCGCACTAAGAAATGTCTCCAAATGCCATGTTCCTCGCATAATTTCTGAAATTGTGAGTTTGTGTATTTGATAGAGTGCTTTTAGTTAAATTTTGTCTATCATGCTTAGCCTATTTGACCTCTTTTGGACTTTTATTTTCCCATTCTAATTCAGTTTTGTCTTAGGCAAGTAAGTGGACTTTATTGCTAATTGTAGCGTATTTTCGGATTTTTGCTCACTTAATGTATCTGACTTGTGCAGGGCCTATAGAGTGCTACCGATCTCCGAATGCAGCGTTCTAGGAGTCCTTGGAAAGATAACAAAAAGATCTACAAGTTTTCTAGAAATAGCCCGAGGCCAAATTCTGTCATTTTGAGAGTCATTTTGAGCTTCAAAGTTAGCACCTCTGCACTTGTAATTTTGGGCTGCGAATTTGATTTTCATGGTTGTAAATAGTAAATAATTAGAATTGATGGGTTTTGTTGATAGCCCATTCTTTTCTTCAGACTTAGTCACTATGTATTAGTGACTTTAGTGAAACTTGGACAGCACTTTACAATTCAATAAACAAGTTTTATATTTCTTTTCTTTAGTTTTTAGAATCAAAAGCTTGTTCTTCATTTTCTCTCATTTGTTCTTCATTGTTTTTCATCTTCTTCATTTCCATTTTGCTATTCTTCCATTTTTCTGCACTTACTTCATGGGGCTTTCCTTGGTGATCATCATGGAAGGCTAAATCATTAATCAATCCAAGGATCTAACTCAAGCAAGAGAAGAATTGGAGTTCCGATTCGGTATTTCGAATTCTATTTGAATATTCACCTTCTTCTTCAATTTTTATTATGTTTTCATGATTATGAATGCATTTAGGATTGAAAGTGAGTTAGGATTATGGATTCATGACCTAATTTCAAATGATAATCACAAGATTAATTGAATGATAGTTCAGTTAGAGTTGTGATTTCAATTAATTTAGGAGCAGAATCGATTGAACTGCTTCTATTGAGATTGAATGAATGTTCATGATAGAATCAATTTATGAGAATGATGATGATTCGAATAGCTTGGATTAGTGAATTGGATTGATGCTTTCTAATCTGTTTTACTTTACTCCTTGATAATGTTGTTAATTTCTGCATTGTTCTTTAATTTTAGTTTGTGTTCTTGCATGTTTTACTTTGCGCATACCAACTGTTCGACAAAATCCCCCCTTATTATTACCAATGATTTGAAACTAGAACCATATTGATCGTGTCTCTGAGTCGACCTAGGTTAACCCTGTGCTGCAGAATTAGCTTAGTAAAATTGTTTTTGATGCGTCTCAACAATGCAATATCAGTATTCTGTGTCATTATCAAACGTCAAGTACCTGATATTTCTACCCGTCTAGTTCTCCACCTCAGTCTTCCACGGTTTAAACTTTTTGAAGACTTAAGATTTCTATTTCATGAAGTACATTCAGACCTTGCGAGAAAAATCATCAATGAAAGTCATAAAATAGTGAGAACCACCTAAGGATGAAGCTTTAGTAGGACCCCACACATCAATATGCACATAATCTAGAACCCTCTGTGGTATGCTTCGCATCTTTAAACCACATCCTGGTTTGTTTCCTAAGCACACAATACTCACACAAGTCTAACTTGCAACTCTGAACTCCTTTAAAGAGTTCTCTCTTATGAAGCTATGTCATCCCACACTCACTGAGATGGCCCAAACACAAGTGCCACAATCTGGTAGCATCATCATCAAACTCAACAAATGCAACTCGACCTACAACTATGCTTCCTAATAGCTTGTAAATGTTTCTTATAGTCCCATATGCTTTCATCACAGTCAACGCCCCTACATATCCTACCCCCTTACATACTTTAAGGGTATCTCGATCTCCATCAGTTCTGTAACTAAAACCATTGGCCTACAAGGTACCAAATGAGGTTAAATTCCTTATTAACTTAGGAATATGTCAGACATCACACAACTTTCTCACTTCATCATCATCCACAGTAATATGCACCTGTCTCATTCCAACAATAGTACACGCTTTATCGTTACCCCATATGGACATTACCAAAATTACCTGACTTGTATGTGGTGAACCACTCCCTATTGCGAGTCATATGGTAAGATCCAAATCAAGAATTCATGCATATGTCAACTAATTACATGAACCAGAGAGAACATCTCCCTCACTATAGTAGTCTGAATCACCAATCTCTACCACAAATGCTGAGTAGGATGACCTTTCACCAGATTTCTTCAACTCTGGGCAGTCCCTCTTGAAATTCCTATTCTAGTTGCATTTGTAGCACTCAGTTGTTATTTTCTTACGTTCTCTAGACTTGGAATTCTTCCTCTGCCTACCACCATAATCCTTGTCTTGTGTCCTTCCACATTCATGTTTCCCCTTCAAATACAAACCATCACCTTTTGAACTCCTCATTGCATTTTGTCTTTGTTGAGAGTGAGACATAAGTACAACCTGTGTTGCCTCCAAATGGATTAAGTATTTCCCTGTATGTTAGAGTTGTCACCAAATTTTCATAAGAAGAAGGCAAAGAACGCAACACAATACATGCTTTATCCTCGTCCTCAATCTTCACAACGAACCTTGTGAGATCACTATTGTTAATTTGATTAAAGACATTCACACGCTGTTGGAAATCCAAACTCTATTGCATCTTCAGCCTGTACAGTTTCTGCTTCAAATTTAGTTTGTTTGTCAGCAATTTCGACATGTATTGACTCTCTAATTTCTTCCACATCTCCCCTAGAGACGTCAACTTCATCACGTGATAAATGATCTCATCTACCAAATACAAGTGTATGGTTACCGCAACCCTCTCTTGCAACTCCTCCCAATCCAAATCCTCCATCTTCTTAGGCTTTGAGTCGGCCTTTAGAAGACCTTGTTGTGTCAACAAATCCTTAACTCGCTTATGCCACAATCCGAAATTCTCAATTCCATTGAACTTTCCCACTTCGGATTTGGCCCGAGTTAAGCGCTATCTGATATTAGTTGTTAGCACTAGCAACCAGAATTCTAAAGGGATGAGAGAAATCACACACACACAAACACAAAAAAGATTTAACAAGGTTTAGCAAGTGTGCTTATGTTCTTAGGAATAGGGTAGTTTTATTTTTCTTATTTATAAACAATGGAGTTACATCAGGATATATATAATATATGCGTATTGTGTATATTATCTTTAGTCATACATTATCATAATCCGCATACATACAATATTACACGTTCTGCAAAAACTTTTCCCCTACACCCAACCTGGTAACCAAACAACATATGACCCTTAGAACTCCAAACTGCCCATAAATATAAGTCATGCACAACAAAAAGAAAATAAAATTGACACATGAATCACATACATCACACTACATACAAGATTACAACAATTTTACACCTATTTGGAGAGATCTTAGTGGAACCAACTCCAACGGTAATAACGACTAATTGCATTACTGTTCAAAAGATTTTTAAAATGTGATTTTTCATATCGTTAAGGAATATGCTTTTCTCATGTGCTCATGTTCCAATTTTGTCAAGTAAAAACATGAAAAATTTACGGTGTGCCAAGCTCAAATAAATTCCGACCCACCACTAAGGTGAAACTATAGTTTCGGCCCCGGACTAAACAAAATAAATTCCTAGCTCAGGACTCGTACCCATCATTTAACATTTGCATCAAAAGCTAAAGGAATAATTCCTCAAATTAAACTAATCACTTGTAGGGTAAAATACATTTTTTTATTTTTATAAATATTTAAATGTGACTAAATTTGATTTTACTCCTTTATTTTATTTTTTTAGTTTCGGTATTTAAGCAACCCCGTACCCACAACTAAAAAAGAGAGTAGAAAATCTGTTGCTACAACTTCCTTGGATTATGATTGTGCTGCGCACTGTGGAAGTAAAATTACCCGCCTTACACAGGTACATTTAACTAAAGCATATTTTGATGCGTTGACTACGAAACTGTCTACATATGGCCGAAACGAAACCAAGTTTGACGATGATGTCGTTCAATGAGAGCTTCAAACGTCCTTTTGTCCCGTAATTTGTCTCACGGTTGCCAAAAAGTGTAACCGAACGGGCTAATAATAGCAGCATGTTCTGAGACGTTCCTCTATAATCGCTTGGATCTTCATGCCTGGGACAAGACTCCTATTTCAAGTATGTCATTTCTTTATCTGTTTCGATTAACCATTGAGATCGACATTGGGACATGAGCTTTAGTGATGAGATATTGGCAATCTCATGCCAAAGTTACTATATCTAATATTGCTAGAATCTCAAGAATTCGGCGAAAGTTTCTCTTTTGGTTTTTGCTAGATATTTCTCAAGATGGATGAGTTATGAGCATCATTTGGTTTGGATGGAATGCGAGGACAAATTTCCACCTTCAGACAGCTAAGAGAATGAACGAGGTTCAGCAAAGCAATTCGGGTCGCAAGTTTAGCTTAACCTCGTCAACGCATTATTATTGTTCCAGCAGAACAATTAGGGTTTAGAGATTGAATAAGAGTTTTAACCTCGTCAACGCATTATTATTGTTTCTTCCTAAAGTACGAATTCAGTCTATTCCAAATTCGCAAGTATATTAACCCAACTTCATCAAAAAAGAAAATTGGGTAATATTTAATAAGTGATCAAGGTAGAGCAACTTCTGAAAATTCTAGCATATGGAAAATAATTAATAGACAGCCCACAATAATTACAATCTACCACATGTCTATGGATGCTCTGGAAACCATCTTTAAATTGCACATACCATTCAGATACAAGGATAGATGCATTACAAAGCTAACAACACCAACCAACTTTCACTAAACCAGGACTTAAAAACAACACTGTGGCCAACATATATATTTTCACCAATCACATGAAAGAGTCCTTCAAATTGCAGAGATGTCCAATAACTCCAAGTCACCCACCACATATAACAATATAATAAGAACACCTAAAATGTGAAGGAAACTCGGATCATTTCATGATGAAATTGTGCATAACTTCATCTCAGGGCATGGAACTTCAACTTCAAATCTTAGATCTTATCAAGCTTTTCAGCCTTGACAACTGGGTTTGCTTTAGCTATGGCATCCTGAGCAGCAGTGCGGTAATCAAATGGGCAATTATGCTTGTCTGAGTAGCGATGTACAGCACAAAAAAGGTCACCACATCGACAATTAAACCCTGTCAAACCAACTCGCTTGTTGCAGCTGCTGCAACGTTTTGGTCCATCCTTCGGCTTTGCCTCAACACTCCCCTCTGGACCTGAACCAAATAAAAAATTCACAGAGACAGTTTTAGGCTCTACTGGAATAACAGGGATATCAACATTAGCAGCAGCAGCAGCAACAACAGGTTCCTTTTCAGTGCTGCTTGATGACCCATTCATAATATTCCCAATGGATGATGCTGCAAGCTTGGCCTGCTCCTGTTTCAGCAACATGTCTTTGTGGCATTTAGAACACATGTTCATGGTAGCTGCACTTCCAAAAAATCCACAGTTGTTGATGCACAATATAGGACCTTCAGGAGGAGCTTGGCACCCAGTCTTATCATGGTCCATTTTTTTACAACTTACCTGCACGAACAATATTCAAATATAGAACATCTAACATCACATCATCACTAATTTCATAATAAATAAATAGTCACTCCAGAAAAAACCCAGTAACTAACTATGATTATAGCCCAATTTATGTAAGGCAACGATATAGCACCCTTTTCCCAATGCAAAATATTGATGAAACAAGCTTTTAAGTAGACCCATGCACTTAAACAAGAAATGACAGAGAGATGGTGCATTGCTCCTCTTTATGAATATTCCAAGTTGAGAAACCCAATTTTTCAAAATGTAGTTGCACCCAAAGAAAAAACTCAACCCTTAAAAATGGCCAAAAACACTTGGAGTTAAGATTCATGAGCATGTCAACTTCACAAGAACAAACTGAAAAAGTAATCACAAGCCAGGCAACAATGTTGTGAAACATTATTTGACTAGGACCTTTCAGAATCTTGCACAAAATGCCTTCCTAAACCTAAAAAAGAGCAATTTATAACAATCCAACCACCTTATCCACTGGCCATAAAAGAAAAAGTTACAGCACTGATTCAATTTTAAGCAATTAGGGATTGCACATGGACATTGCATGCAGTGGTAAAAGTCTTACTGCAAATCCATTCCAATTGACAGTGTAAAAGATATCAATGAATACTATCAGATTTAATCACAAATATAAAGTCACTTCACTCCTTATTAAAAGATAGTTGAAGATACCCACTGCAGTGAGAACAGTAATGTGGTTCGTTTCCCCAGCTAGCCCTGTTTTTAGTGTTATTAGACAGATTTCATTCCACATGCATACATGACCCCTCAGTTCAACTAGTGTCCAATACCTGCTCAGTTGATGCATCAAACACAAACCTTCCCAGACAATAATATACAATTAAAAGTCAACACATCCTCTATATATTTTCCAGAATAGAATATGAATTATATAGACTAACATGAAAACCTTTTACCTCAAAACTAACCATCACAACAAAAATTGAAACATTTAACAACAAAATTTCAGGAAATTATGAAAATATTGAACCTCCCTTCACCTACCTATTGGCTAACAACAAAAAACTTTGACCAAAACTTCATAAACATAAAAAGAGAAACAGGACGACAAACACCAAAAGCATTAAAAAGCCTCAATTATTAGGAACAAACAGGTACAGAGGCCATAGCCGGAACAGTAATACACACCAATCATACAATATGAGCAAAATTCAAACAACATACTATTGACTTTCATCAATGAAAATATCAATAAATTGAATGAAAATTCAATAAAAGCATTGTCATGGCATGTGAGGGGAAAAAGGACCCTACGTCTCTATTCGCGGTCCGTATCTGCAAAACACAACCTACTATTTCCACCAAACTATAACTCAAATTCCTTCACACAATAAAATACAATTAAACGAGACGAAATCAATACAAACGAATCGACCCAGAGACACGTCGGCGAAGTGAAAATTGCAAGAGAAATAACCATAATCTAACCTGTTGGGCAGAGGAAGAATTTTTTTTTTTACAAAAGAATCTGGGAAACGAAACCTTGTCGTGGATCTAACAAGCTCGGAATCGCATTGGAATTGAATCCTGGATTCACCGAAAAAGAACAAAACGAGAAAGAATGATCAAAAAATAAACGAAAACGATAGCAAATAGAAGAGGAAAGCAAGAATTGAGAAGGAGATAAGGCTAATGGAACCCTAACCCTAGTTGAATTGGGATCGAGTCGAGAAGGAAGAGGAGAGAGAAATCAAAGCCGAAAGAGAGAGAAGGATGCGTCGTTTGTGTGTGTCAGTGTTTGGTATTTAAAAGGTCCTTTTGTTGCTTCTCTCTCTGTATGTACCAACGAACTCCGTTTACTGGGAATTGAGGCGACGTGGGGAGTTACTATTGGGTGCGCGTGTTACTCTGACATTCCCTATTTTGTCCCTTTATCATTTACTATTAACGCTTTTGCCAGTTCCCAATATTTAATTTAACCTTTATTCTTATTGAAATCTGAAAATTTTAGTGAATTCCAAATCCTGTAAAAAAAAAAAAATACTCTAACATTCAAGTAAGCGCATCAATTATTAAAGAGTAATGTTTAGTGTGTTTAGAGAGAATCTAGATGGTTGTATTTATAGCATGGAATATGGGTCTTGGACCATCGTTTATTGATAATATGTTGATAAGATAATAATAATAGATAAAAACATGCAGTTATCTAATTTCAAATAGGAGATAATGTGTACCTTATTGATATATTCTTACTTGTAGATAAGTAACAATTAATAGATAATTTGTCGGGATATTATATGATAAAGTGGTTGCACCTATTTGAATATTCAGACATATTTAACATGTTGTTAGCAAGAAGATAATATTGTTGGTATCCGTGCTCTAGTAGAAGGTTGACGTCTGCACTCTTGTAACGATGTTGGCATGGAACCCGGACACATATATCCACGCTTGTGTTATTTCGTTGTGCTTTGTGGGTTTTTATTATTGTGAACTAGTTGAGTGATGTTTTGTTCAATTGGAGATAATTTTGCTTGCAATTATAAGTTGAATTTCTTTTCATATCAAGGATTAGTTGATATTTTGGTTTGTCTAACTTGTTGTGAATGGGATAATTATCATTGTTAAACTAAATGTTGTACTGAAAAAATGTGAACTGATTGAAGAACTTGTCCAGTACAAAATATTAGGCAATAGTTAATACAATTAGATATTATATTAGATATTGGATAGTAGTAACATATTTTAAACTTGAACTTATTTACCTATTTATTTATGTTTGTGATCTTCGTTACTTGTTTGTTTGGACTTGGACAATGATATTTTTTTAACAGTTTGATATTTAATTATCTATGTTATGAAATTATATTAATTTGTTATGTTATTTTTAAATATTTTAAGACATGTATAAAAATTTTATATTTTTTTATTACAAATTGGGTCATGCGGGTCAATTAATAACTCACTTGTTTGACTATTGATTTAATAATCCAATGTCATGATCGGATTAATTACCGAACCGAATGCTTAAAATATATATATATATATATATATATATTCATAAATTTATTATATCACTTCATGTTTATATTATTTTTTCTTATATGTTTGTAAATTTATTACATAACTTATACCAATTTATAAAAGAAAAAGAGTTAATTGAAGATAACCCCTTTTTATAAGATAATTAAAGATAACTTTATCACTAACTATTCAAGTTAAGATGCATAACTATATTTACCAATAACTATATTTATAAGTTCTGTAACTTTATTTTTTTAAAATAGTATATATTTTAGAAGTTAATCATTAATTTATTAATTATATAATGACTTATAAATAAATATTTGATATTTTAAATTACTTTTTATTTTATTTATTATATATCTTATCATTTATTTAATATTTTTTTAAAAAAAAGTAAAATATAGAAGAAAAAAACTTTATCCAATTTATAACTGTTTAAATTAAATCGAATCGAATTAAAATTTTAAATTAATATGATTAGATGATAAATTAATAAACTTTTTGTTAAAATTAATCCAATCTGATTTATGAGCACCTTTAATGTTTTTTTTTCTAACAAGGCAAAACTGATACTATAATAAAGTGGATCTGGCATGCACAAGTTGTACCTGACAGATAAACCATACATCCATGATTACAATAAAAATGACATTAAGCATAAACCCATCCTTTCCTATAATAGCAAGGTTATTAAACCATATTGCAGTATCAGCACTTGTGGCCTGCCTGCAGCCATTCTGCATCAACGAACCCATAATTCTGTAGCTGCAAGATTGCATTATATTCAAAAATCCACAATGCACTTACACTACACCATTACATTTCAACTCAGCTACCTAAACCAGAAATTGGTTCATTTTAATTTCCTCTATTACCATTCATACATGCCAGAGGGTTATTGATCCAAGAAGACAGTGGATAAATGAATCCTTCGGTACGAAACCGCATCAACTTCCATAACAGCAACTGCACATATTCCATAATTTCCAGAACAATCAAAAACTTTTTTTGGAGCACCTCTAATGTTAACTAGGGTCCTTAGGCACTAGTTAATAAATTTAAAATATTGGTTATTGAAAGTGTTTTTTGACAGCGTTATTGACATATTTTTATAGTAATTTTTAATATATTCTTTACATGAATTTCAATAATAAAAAATTGTTTTAATTTTTTTAATTAAAAACACTCCTTGGCAAGATTCTTGAGAAAATAAGCAATAGATCGACATTCTTGAAAAAATAAGCAATAGACTCTAAGTGTAAAGTGTGTTATCTAACAATATATATAATCATTAAATTCATTAGTATTCTCTTGCCGTAAATAATCAAGATTTGTTTTTATGTGTAATGACAACAATAACAAAGTTGCCATTAAAAAAAAACAATAACAAAGTTAGAACCTTAAAACTTAATACAAATTATTCAAGTTTCTTGTCATTAGATGAACCCTAATGAGTTTAATCAAGATTTGATGGCGTGGAACAGTGTGGAAGTATGATTATATATATATATATATATATATATATATATATATAGTGAAGAATAATTTTAAATATTTTGATAATGTTTTATTTGTTTTACTTTTTATATAATAAGTATTTGATTTTAATACAGATAATAAGTATTTGGTGTATTTTATATTTTATGATATTAAATATATTTAATTATTTATTATTTTTATCATTGAACGAGTTTGGTATAAGATTCTTTAAACATAACCAATAATTTAGAAATTGAATTTTAAGTATCCAAATGAGCAATGTTTGGATTAAGGTTTTTTTTTCTCTCCTAAGGTATGGATTAAAGTTTGAAAAGTATATTTGTGAATTTTAATCCATTAAATGAGGAAGGAAAGCTTGAAAAGTAAATTGCCAGTATACTTAAGTTTAGTTTATTAACAGTACCGTTTCATATTATAAATTAATGCTGGATTTTTTATTAACATTATTCAATTATTAGGTTGATACTACATCATTAAATAATATTAATCACAAAACTTATGATGAATATTTTCCATTTAGATTTATGATGTGAGTGAGTTTACGGTGTTTAGGTTACTATACCTTTATTCGGTAAAAATAAAAGTTTCTTATACC
>PYAF01001948.1:271836-315705 GCA_007407185.1 Glycine tomentella
AAAAATTAAAAAAAAAATTGCGAGTCTCACTTTTTAGTTAATATTTCTCTATTTTAATTTTATAATTTTCAATAAATTTTAATAAATATATATTTTTATACCTTTATCAAATGAGAAGTTATAATGTTAACAAGAAGTTATAAAATAAAAATTGTTCCATTAGACAGTTTGGTAATACATAGTGTTGTTGGATATATAATCAAGAGATCTTAATACACACTCTTTTTGAATACACTATTTATTATTAACTAAAATTTTATTGAAAATTAATATATTTTCTGAGTCTCACTTTTTAGTTAATATTTTTTTCTCTTGATTTTATAAATTTTAATAAATTATGGTGTGTTAAAAATGTATTTCTAACATTCCTCTATAATATATAATATTTTCCTCTTGTTGTCGTTGCCTGTGAATATGTTCCAGGTAAAAGGTGTGGATTTGAATTCCTTTTTTACATGTATACACTTTTAAATTCCATTTAATTATTTTGTGGGTTATAAATATGTCATAATTGTTCATCTTTGTGATATATAAAATCCATCAATTGATATCAAAAGTGCATGTTGTGATTGTTATGTTAGAAAAATGTTTAAATTTTTAGGTTCTATTTTTTTTGTCAGTATAACAATGGTATAAAATTTTTATTAATTTTATCAATAATTAATCTCCGTAGAAAAACAAATTAATCATCTTTAATGGGAGTTGAATTTTGTTTGTAAAAACTTTTCACAGTGTTTTTTACAAAACACTTGTATGAAAAAAAAAATGCTTCATGTGTGTTAAAATATTAACCCACTTGGGTTAGCATAGTGGTGAGGGTTGTGATAGATACATAAGAAGTTAAGTTTGATTCTCATTATTGCTATTATACATGCACAAACAAATGTGTTAAAATATTTTTCTTAAAAATATTTAAGTTGTAAAAATAAATAAGCTACATTACATTAACTATCAACTCCCCTTTTTAGAAAATGTAAAGGATAAGGGATAAAAAAACAGAAAATTTATAAGGTAAATAACCATATTCGTCCCTAAATATGTAAAGTACTGATAAATTCATCCCCGAAAAATGAAAATTCAAATTTTAGTTTTTGAAAGTGAAAAAAGTACGACAAATTCATCTATTCGTTAACTTTCATCCATTACTGTTAATAAAAGAGCCTGCATGACACATTCAAGAACAAATTTGTCAGCATTCTATATATTCAAGGATAAAAATGGTTATTTATCCAAAATATAATTTAATTTCATCTTCCCCTTTCTAATCATTGCAAACATAACATTATAATAAACACTTAAAAAAATAGGAAATAAAGTATAAGTTAGAACAAACTTAATAATAAGCATAATATTGATTAATAAGTATAATCTGTCTGTTGCTCTAAAATTTCTATTGTGACAACATTAGGCAGTGACAAATTCAAGTTGAGTCTCATTTTTTTTGTAAGGATTAACTTAATGTTTGTACATTTTTGTTTTAGTCTTATATTTTGAGTAAAGTACTATGACATTAGAAATTTCAGAGTAATAGATAAATTATACTTATTAATCAATATTATGCTTATTATTATGTTTGTTTGCAATGATTAAAAAATGAGAAGATGAAGATTTAATTATATTTTGAGTAAATAATCATTTTCGCCCCTAAATATGTAAAGTGTTGACAAATCATGTGTCGCTTATGTTCTTTCATTAAAGATAACATACAAAAATTAACAAATAAATAAATTTATCGCATTTTTTTCACTTTTGGGTCTCTACCTCTCCGGGCAATTGTCACAAAGATTATTTCTTACCAAGCATATATTCTGGCTCTTAGCAAATCACAAAGAAATTTGTACAAGAGGTAATAATAATTTATTGTCCTACAAGCTTGATAAAAAATGAAATAGCCTTCGAATGCTAGGAGAATATTCTATGTTTTATAGAGGATGTTTTAAATCATAGAAGGTATTTCCAACTTATTATGTTGGATCACTATTCTATGTAATGTTCTTCTCTCAAGCCTTCTATAAGGAGCTTTGAAATATACCTGTTGGAGCTCTCCTTCATGTTTGAAGCAAAATACATAAAGTTGACAACAAGCAAATAAAACCTAAGAACAATGTAAAGGCAACAACATAACATGGTTAACACTGGGCAATTATGGGCGAACATCAAACCACAAACATAAGAACAAATAAGCATAAAGGGGTATACCTAAGAAAATGTACCTAAATAACAAATAATGTGTTGGGTATCTCGGACCCTCAAATATCAAATTGAATGCGGAAGCGAAAAATCAAAATAAGAGTGAGAGAGACAATCAGAATTTGTTTTACGTTAGAAAACCTTCCTCAATGTGAGAAAAGGAAAAAACTCACGAGACCTAGTCCAGTATCAAAATCCACTATAACAATAATCGGTTACAATGAATCAAAAACACATCAATGTGGTGATACACTCAACCTCTTCAACAATGGTGATCACTCAAACGCTTATAGTGTTGCACTCTAAGCTCTCAAATATGCAGGCACGGTAGCTTGCTCAAATATGATACTCAAGACTGTCACTTGAGACTTTTCAATTTCTGTGTGTCTTTGCCTCCACCCTTACTCATCTATTTATAGGATGAATTAGGTTTACAATGAGCTGGACTAAGTCATCAAATATTATTTGATTTGGTCAATCAAATAAAAACATAAAGTGTCAAAAACAAAAATTATCCAACATAATGGCATGCAGAAGAACAAGATGATAAATGAACCAAGTCAATGATTGTTATTTGTCAACGAAGAGGAAATTAATGTAAGAGATGCCTGACCCAAATCTTGATTTAATTAAGCAGGACAAATAAATGGAAAATAAAAGCACAGATACCACCGATCTGTGCTTCGATCTGGATGATTGAGCGATGTAGAGGCCACGGTCTGAGTAGATGGGGACTAGTTGGTATAAAGTATAAACACCGGAACTTGGCTTTGGTCGTGGGTGAGACTTTTGGCCATGGCTGCAATATAATCCTAATGATTGAAGACGATGTTCTGTGGTACTACATTGATATATCTGTTGTTACGACTTAATTACGAGTATGGCTTGAGGTTGGGAAAGGTGTGATGTGCACATTCATTTCCAGCATTTTACAAGCTGTTTTAGAATATTGATTGGGTCGAAGGTCGATGATCCAGCCTATTATTTAAGTTCTAAACTTTTTTATGAAATTAAATAATTAAATATGATTGCAATACATACTTATAAAATCTACCGGATGTGATACAAGTAATAAGTAACTTGAATCTTTTAAACATATGATAGATGTTCCATCACCGGCTAAGTGATTATGTGCATAGAATAGTACATTTGGGAGAAGAATTTCTTCTTAATTCTCGAGGAATTAGTGACTTTTGACTGTGGAATACTCTACTGTCACAAAAATAAATTAATCTTTTCTTTTTAAACAAATGTATATATCTTTTGGTTAAGAGGTAGGTTTTTTATTATTGAAAAGTTTGAAAATTAATTTTTTTAACTGTAAGAAAAAAAACACCTAATTATACTTGTCAGTAACAAAAATATTGTTTTGATTACTATTCTTAATAAAATAGTAATAAAAACTTGACACTACATTATCAATGAAACAAAGTAATTATTCTGATATGTTGATATCATATTTAAAAAGCAAGAATCTTATCTAAAGATTTAGTTTATCGGAGCCTGCTGGGAATTGGCTAAACAGAAAGAAAAATATATTTCCATGCTTCTTCTGTTTTTTTTAAACTATGGTTCACAACTCACACATATTCCATGAAAGATAATTTTATGCAGTCAAATAAAAATATTATAAGAGAGAAAACTCTCTCTCCAATTATATCTATGTGCTTAATAAAAGTATCTGACAATATCAGACATATGTGATTTACAATTAGAATTGTTACAGGACACATTTCACCAAAATATATCAGAATTTGTAAAATTACTTTTGCTTTAAACTTAATTTTGTAACAGATTTTCAAACATATTCATCAAAGTTACACATTAGTTTTCACCGAAACATTTCAGAATTTGAAAAAAAGATGCTCAATCATTTGTCTTTCCTCTTTGTCTTCTGTTTTATGGTCAAACAAAAGTCAAATAAAATGAAAAGTTAAATTATACGAGTAATTATATTCATCCATTCTCCTTACCAAAAAAAAAAGTATTCATAATTCTATTTTTTCTCTCTCTTCATTTCTTATTATATCATTTGTGTTACATTTAATATCTTTTCTTTTTCTCTGTGTTTCTCTTCTTTGATTCTTTCCACCTAAAGAAAATGAGGCGTATGTTTAGAGTTTTCGAAATTATAGTTATGCAAGATAAATATTCGTATACAAATCAAACAGTGTTAAGATCTGTCACCTTGTGTAAACTTTCAAACCTTGGCCTACCTGGCCATACTAACTTTCACCCTTTCTCATAATTTGAAATTGGGATAGTATGGAGTCCTAAAGCAAATCATGGAGGGGGCACACCGGTGGATCTTCTTGACACTGGTCAGCATAGCCGTTTGATTTGTCACCGAAAATAAAGCATAGCCGTTTGAAGCCTGTTGTGTGAAGGGACCACAACATGACCTGTCTAGTGTGTGGGAGGGTCCTACACCAACCATCAAAATGATTCGAAGCACATAGACGTTGCCGTCTAAACTCAAATTATGTGATAGTTGATTAACTTCAAATATTAATTCTTTTATCAAGTGGTGCCTATAAATTAGCAGTCTTGTTTCTCTCTAGCGACACAAAAGTAGCAAAACAATTCACACCCACCCTCTTCATCACCTCTTTAAGCTCAAGCTATCTAAGAATTGTTATTACTTCTTTCTTTACAAGTTTACATCTTTTTGTGTGTGAGAAAAATGGCATGCATTAGCAAGAGCAGAGCAATGTTCTTCTTCATGGCTTTCTTTGTGGGGCTTCTATTTGCTGCTGGGGTGAGTGCTCAGACCAGTGAGTTCCCTCAAGCGCCAGCACCAGCACCAACAATGGACGCTGGAGCTGGATTTTTGGTGACTTATTCTGGAGCATTTGTTTGCTCCTCACTGCTGCTCTCTCTTATTGCCCTTCTATGCCATTAATCCTTCATGCTGCAAGGCGTGAAGCCTATCTACTGTATTCAATTTATTTTTTGCTTCCCCAGATTCTGTTCTCTTATATCTTCATTCTACTAAATGTGAGTGCTTTCGTTGATGGCATTATTATTGTTGTGTTATCTTATTAATTGAGCTCCTCTACTAAGAAAATGAGATAAATATTATATATCTGTTGAATTCTGATTTTCTGTCGTCAAGTACTTGTTATCTTATGGTCTTGCATGGTGTTCTTACAGTGTGACAAAGTGTTATGTGTTTAAAGGAGAAAAAATAAGGTAAAAATTATGTTAATCAATAATTAAGACAGGAAAAATACATCAGAGCATTGAGAATGACTTCACAAACCAGTAACAGTTTCTTGTCTGTCTGTAAAGGTGGCAAAATGACAAGACACACATTGGAATGTTAAACAAACGGACTAATGATTCGATTTGCTAAGTGGAAATATGTATTTAGTTTGACTGAAGAATACTTGTTATCTTTTTAAGCAACGCCATTTTAAGCAGTCCCGATAAAAATAATATCTGGCCGAAATTTTCAGATGTTATAGTAAACTTACTTAGCGGATAATTGATAATGATCACAGATTCTCATAGATGATAATTATTATCATTCCGAGCAGATCGAAACACAACGTTAGTATAGCCACTGCCTTGTGGTCTGCGATATTTTGTCCAAAAGACCAAAAAAAATAAAACCAAGTTTCAGGAATTATGTGGCAGCATACAGAAAAGAAATGGGGGAGCTTACCGACTGATAGTTATTGATGCAATTGTTCTCACACCTGGTTAACCAGAACGTACATAATGTTCAAGCCTAAAACCAGGTTAAGACTATAAAATGTGGGGTTGCTAATTGTCACAATTTTTTTTTTTAAGGAAATACTCCAACTGAACATGTTCACAACATAAATATGCACAATGAATATAATAGTATGCTGGAAAATCTCATACCTTCCAACCATAGTAAAAATGAACTTACCATCCTTCTAATCTTACATAACTAAAACTATTATATAAAAACAAAAAACAAAGAATTTGCTTGTTGAGTGTCTGGCACTAACCACGAGAGCTGGAAACTTTAATCCTACATGTATCACAAGCTAATAATCCTCTTAATTGGGAAAAAATAATCAAATGAAAACTCAGACAGAAATGCAGCCACAGGTAAGCTAAAAATCCTTTTAGTTTTTTTTTATTTTATTTTTGCCTTTTTTTTCTAGCCACCGTCTGGCTTTCTGTAAGTGGAGGAAGGGGAAGAAACACAGCTCATGTCACATTTTGGGAAAGAAAAGGCAGAGAGATAGAGAGAGAGAGATGAACTGATGTAGCTCTAAATAATGGAGAGTGGAGAATAGAAAAGAGTGTAGCAGGGGCCATAGTAGATCCATTAGACTATAACATCTATATCTAGGAATCGAAGATACAGAACAGGACTAGACACTAACAAGTGGATGCAGCAACTTTAAAAAATACAAGACACCACAAGGTTACATGCAAAATCAATATAATATTAACAAAAAAAACACAAATGCTAAATTAAAATACAGATAACGGTTTTTCACAAGTTAGTATTACCCATAAGTACAATGAAATGCCATCCTTTACCTAATCATTGTGGCATCCCATTTGTATTTGTATAGAAGTTCAGAAATGATTGAAAGACATAAGTTGGAAGCATCCACAGGTATCTGAAAAGTATTTGACAGTTGACACAATGGTATCCAGCACTGATACAACAACTATGTTCAAGTCTCAGTGGCGATATCGATGCTTCTTCAATGCATACAGTTATGTTGACCTTTGCAGAACTATTCAAAGCCAAATGCACAGTTTTAAGATTGCCCACTTTCAGTCATGAGCAAATCATTTGGTGCCCTTATTCTCTTTTATCATAGTTAGTAGACATTCTGAAGACAAGATGGAAAATTTAAATAATTAGGTAGTACATATCAATGTTCTACTAGTGGTTCTGTGGATGTTTTGAATACTTAACCACAGTTGTATCCTTAACACCCCACACCCTCCTTCCTCTCTTCTCCTGCATACAAAGACGGTTATGTAGCCTAACCAGTAACCTAGTTCACTATGTATACTCCAGTAACAACCTGGATCCTATAAAGTAAAAGCTCCATGTTCTCTAGCATTACACCTAAGAGATGCAAAATTGAAGTCAAGCCCCTTGCCCATAAATAAATTTTGTCACAACTAATAAACCTTACTAAGGTTAAGCTCCCAACGAAATCCACATTTCTGAATTGCAAAAGATTAAAATAATCAAATCAAGTTCAATGCCCCCAACAATCTTCTGAAATTTTGCATTTTAAACAGCCAACCATTCACATTATGATCCAAAACACTACACAAATTTCAGCTTAGTGTATGCAGAATCAGATACACTTCCGAGACAACACAGTAACAAGCGAGACATGAAACCAGAAATCCATTACCAGCACTAAACCATTGCAAGTCAACGGGTACAACTTTAAACCCCATTCCAGAGCAAACATGTTACCCAAATTGTACCAAATTGTTTTCAGAGCAAAGTATAAAAGAGCCACATTATCATTCAGTTAAACATTTATTAAGAAACATCATCGCACAATTATGTATTACAACAAGAAGAAACAATTGCCTCTGTTTAAAAAAATAATCAAAATTTGTCTCTCCATTATAACCCTCAGCTTTACCCGTGCTCATCCTAATTCTTACTTTAAAAAAAATCTCATCCTATATAGTTAAATAATCAACATCCCTCAAAAAATCATAACACTGCCATCTGCAAGTAATTTCAAAAATTGATTAATACCACGACCACGACCATCGATCTATGGTGTCTTTGGTCCCTCCATGGCCACGGTAGCGGTAGCGGTGGCAGTGGCAGTGGCAGCATCCTCAAGAATCTTCTTATTCTTCTCAATAGCAGCAGCAACTTCCTTCGGCATATACTTCTCATCATGCTTGGCGAGAACCTCCGTGGCCGAAAAATAGCACTCTATCTTCCTCGCCTTCTCGGAAACGTTCTTCGCCGACACCTCCTTCCTGATCTCCTCCGTGAACGGTTTCACGAGCCCTTCCACAACAACGGAGTGCCCTTCCCTGAACAAATCCGGCAACGATCCCTCGTACCGTACCACGATGTCGGAGATGAGATCGGTGACGACGAACTCCACCTCCGGCGACGACGCCGGGTACACCACGCTGCCTTCCAGGACAAGACCGCCCAACCTGAACCGCGCTTTTGTTGGATTGTTGGCGTATTTTTCGAGGGCTTCGGTTGGGGTGACGTAGAAGACGAGCTGGTCTTGGAAGTTGTTGAGAACGATCACGACGAAGCCGGCGAGGCCACCGAAGGTGAGCGCGTAGGTCCAGAGGCGCCGCGTCTGGAGCTGGCGCGCGCGGGCGCCGATGTCGACGGATTTCTTCGAGCGCGGCGGGGTGCGGCGCGCCGTGGAGAGGAGGCGGTGGAGGGAGAGGTGCGGGGGCGAAGGTTGGATGGGAGGGTGGTGGCGAAGGGAGGAAGGGAGGAGGGAGGCGGTGCGGAGGAGATGGGATCTGAATCGCAAGGCGAGTCCCGAGGCCATTTGAATTTTCTCGGGAAAGTGAAGAAGAGAAAATAAAATTGGTGGTTGGGGTTTAGGGTTTTGAATTATTAATTAGGCTAGGCCGCCATGGCTGAAGCCGAATGCGATGCCACTGAGAAGTTTCTGGCGCTTTTTGGATGGACGGATGAAAAGAACAGGAGGAAAGAGAGACAAGTAGACAAAGTAGAACAGTATTAAATTAATTTTAAATTATAAAAGGTTTCATGTCTCTTTTTTTTCTAAATTAATTTATTTTTATTAATTTTTTATATTACTGTGTCTTTTCAAACTGTAGTAAAATAACATTTTAAATCTGATATCATAAAAATGTTGAGGTTATGTCAAGTATTAGGGATATTTATGGGTACGAATCACCCGTGAATCCGAATCGATCCGAACTTATCTAAACAGTTTGGGTTGGATCATTTATATATTTGGATCAAAATCGAACCGAACTGATTAAAATCGTTCATGTATGGGTTGGGTCACAGGTTTAGATTTACAGATCTGTTGATCCGATGACCCGATCTGTGAAACCGTAATAATAATATAAATTTTATTATTTATATATATATATATATTAAAAATTAAAAAAATAATTTGACAATAAAAAAAGGTAAGATATTGTAAATGTTTAAGATTGCATTCAAAAATAAGATATGATATTTTTATATTGCATTAAAAAATAGGATATAATATTTTTAAGATTGTATTGCATAATATAATAGAATATCTTTAATATTGCATTGGATAATATGATAGAATATATTTAGGATTGCATTCAAAAATTGGTTAAAATCATATCTTTAAATTAGTATAAATAGAAACATATTTTGGTGTTCATGTATGCATTTCATTCCAAATAATATTAGAGTATTAAAGGTTTATGTTTGCATCATTAAGAGAATTGTTGTGAGATCATATAGAAGCGTTTGACAAGTTTGATTCTTCAACTCTCAATCAGGATTTAAATGTACCTATTTGCTTAAGGAATATAAGCGTAAATGTAACTATTTTATTGTATTCTTCTTCTTGACTTTGAAAAAGGTCGCTGCTGGAACTAGGATACCAGTTTTGTCTCCGTTCTTGATGAATTGAGACATGCAACTTCTGATTGGGAAACAAGGATATCAGTCTATCTCTATTCTTGTGAATTTAGACTACAGCAAAAGATACCAACTGGAATAATTATTGTGTAAGGGTAGACTATTATAATAAATATTGTTCACAAATATTTTGTTTTAATTTATATTATAAGTCTATTTTATAATATTATGTTGATGGTATTAAATGAATCAATTTTACTACTTTCATACATTTGATAATATTGTGTTAATTGTATAAGATATTTAAAAGAAATCGTGATAAAATAGTAGTTATAAAAAAAATTAAATGTGTAATCCGGTGATCCGAACCGAACTGAACAACGGGTTGGGTTGGGTTGGGTTTCAATTTTTTTTCCTGAAAACTGAACCGATCAAATTTGATTGGGTTGAGTCCTAAATTTGGACAAAACCGATCCGAACTGACCCACGAACACCCTATTAAGTATTTAATTTAAGACAATTTTGCTTTTACATTGTTTTCTTTTTTTAAGGCATCATATTTATTAAGCATTTATAGGATTTTTTTTTTGTTTTTTTATTACATTATTTATTTTATCTGATATTTTTCACTCTAATTTGTATGAATTGTGTATATATTTATTATAATTTAATTAAATATATAAATAGTATAATTTTTTTTAAATTATTCATCAAATATAAATTCTAAAACTAATTTAAGTGTAATTTATTAGTAGTGAATATAATTTCACTTCTCTTTTCTTTATACTTATCTTTAAATATTAAATATAAAAAATAAAAAGTTAAACATTTTTTTGATTCATTATATTTGAGTGATGTTTTCACTTTGGTATATTAATTTTTAATAATTTTATTTTAATCTTTTATATTTTTGAAAGTTTCATTTTGTTACATTAAATTTTAAAAGTTTTGTTTTAATTCTTTATATTTTCAAAAGATTTATTTTGATCTTTTATGTTTTTTAAAATTTCATTTTCATCATTTATTCTATTTTTACTAATTAGTAAATGTTATTGTTATGTTAATTTTTTAATTTTAAAATAATAAATTTAAAATAGTGATAACTAAAAATCAAAGCAAAATCTAAAATTACTATCATGACATAAGATGGAAAGCTTTTTATCACCGTGGAGACCCATTATTTTTTTATCTATGTTGGTGTTGGATAATGATGTGATTATCAAATAGTATATTAGTGTTGTTTGGTGGATGGAAGTTGCAAATGTGAGTAAACAATGGTTCTGGTATTCTATTATGATTATGAAATTTGCAAAAGATGACAGGTTGAAAAAATAGGTGTGATTAAATATATTTTAAAAAATAGTAACGGTTTTAATTAGAACTATTTTGATTAATTATTTTAAAACTTAATAAAACATTAATGTTTGCTAATAAAATAAAAAAAATAACTAAAAATGAAACTTTTGAAAATATAAAAAATTAAAATAAAATTTTAATTTTTTTTTATCAAAATAAAACTTTCAAAATCATAAAAATTTAAAATAAACTTGAAAAAACATAATAAAACTTTGAAAATTTAATATAATAAAATAAAACAACACTTAAAACATAACGAAATAAAAGTGATATTTAGCCACAATAAAAATGTGGAGCACCACTCGCCAACTTTTGTTGAAGAAAATGCAGAGGAGATGGAAAAAACCAAGTAAGCGAAAGAAGCAGGAAAAATACACGAGGAAAGTTCTCCAACTTCAAGTTTTGGCTGTTGGTTGGAGGGCCGCATAGAGACACTCCAGGCCCAGAAAACATGGGCCTGTGACTACGAAGCCTCTACGTATAACGTGGGTTGAATCGAACCTCTTTATCTGTCAAATTTTACATAAACATATTTTCTAATATTTCACATAATCAGTTTGATTAATTGTAAAAAACAGAAGTTAAAGAGCACACGTTCTGATTCAATTTATTATCGAGGAGTGTTAGTAATATATTATTTTAACACTTTTTTTTAATATTGGGTAAAATTTAATGAAATTATAAAATTAAGAAAAAGACTAATTAAATATTAAGTTGAACTCACAAAAATGACAAAATTTGTTAGTTCTTATATCATATTTAATGATCTCTTTTATGATTTTATAATTTTTAATAAAATTAAACCGATTAAAAATAAAGAAAATGTTTAAAAAAGGAGTATAATAAAGAATGTATTAATTGTTAACATTCCTTAAAGATTAATAACTATGGTTAAGGACATTTAATAATGTTTTGTTAGAAGATATGTTTGATAACATTTCTCTTTGTTATTCATCCCCCTTCCCTAAAAAAGTTAACCTTGATTAAAAAATGAAAGAGCACAAGTTCTGATTCAATCGGAACATAATGGTGATTATAAAATTAACGTTAGTCCACATAATTTTTGGTAGGAGTGAGTATATAGGTAGGTAGCTGCTGTGTTGTGGTGAGGGTCTAGAAGAAAGGTGAGAAATAACACAGAGGAGGCAAGGTGAATTAGGATATTTAGGAGAGAAAGAAAAGTACTTTTCGTGGACCAATGATGCAATTCATCTCTTTCTTAATTAATTTGAGTTGGTTGTTCCTTCCACTGTTGGAATACTTAAACTCCCTCTCATTTGGCTTTCCCTCCACCGAGACCTTTGATCAAAATAAAAATAATATAATAATAACTATACTAACTGTGTGTGTATATATATATATATATATATATTGGTCCCGATGGAGTCCACGTATAGTTGCACTTGTTTCTTCTCCCTCCTTTTCAAAATTCATTTCAGTGTTCCAATTCAGGTAAATAAAAAGAAAACGTTATCTTCATTCATTATCGTGCATGATGGATTCGCAGGTCTTGCTGGGTGTTGCACTTTCATCCGTGGGTGGTTTCAGCACTTCCATCGGTACGCACACCTCTTCTCTCTTTCATCAACGTACAATTTGCTTCCTCCCCGTTAATTCATAAACGATAATTCCATCGTCGTATTACAAGAATTATGTTATTTAACACTTAGAGAGAAGAGAAAAAAAATGAATATGATAAGGTTTATGATATAATAGGAATAGAAAAATAAAAATAAAAATAAGAAATGTTGGAGAAGTCTCTAAAATAATGAGACTTTTGTGTATTATTATCCATCATATTATCTTCATGCATATTTGTTTCCTCTAAATTTACTAACTTCTAAATGTTCCAATGTTTCATGTTTCGTCTCCAACACACAAGTATTTCTTGTTCCTATATATCCTGCGCAACTTCGTGCATAAATTGCTACCATTTGCACCATACGCATACTTTTTACGACACCTTTTAATTAATAACGCTTTTTTTGTTTGTTTGTTTAAGTTACTTATTTCATCTTGGGGTGTATTAGGAAGGAGAGAAGAGATAGATAAAGTCATGTCAGAAACTAGATATTAACCCAGGAATGAGCAAGACTAATGTAAACAGTGGAGGATCCAGAAAAATTTATTTATCATTTCATGTAATAACAACCAAAAATCCTTAGTCCATAGAGACTTATGTAAATTGCCCAAAATTATATTCGTTATTATTTTAAGTTATGTGGAGCTAGCCGGCCGGACTAAAATTTCTGAACATCCAACAGGTGCACTTTTCGTAATCCTTAGTCGATCTCCAAGTTTGAAGGTGCTTGGACTGTTACAGGTGGTCTTCCTCGTTCCAACTCAAAAACTCCGTTTTATCTGTTTTGACTTCTGAGTTGCATATGTTCATTTTCAATCATTTCTCTTAGAAAAAAAATGATTTTTTTCATAAATTAAAATTAATCCTTAATTTTAATTTATCAAAAAAATTATTTTCTTTTTCCTTTTTATTTTTTTTATAGAAGTAATTCTAGAAAAATTTACCTCCAATCCTTTAAACACTTTTGATGTTACTTTCCAATCCATTAAACCCTTTTGATGTTGCTTTCCAATAAAATGTTGGAATTTACTGATAAAAAATTAAAATTGAATTTTTATCTCGATAACATAGGTATTAAACATTGGCATTTAAAGTTGAGCTGATTTCTGAAGCGAAACTTTAATTGTGATTGGAAAATAACACCAAAAATTCTAAGTTTTGTCATTTATAAAATGTAACATTAAGTCTACAATTAAATTCCTTGACTTGCATACTTTAGCCATATGCTTGCTTTTGAAAGCTATCATTTCATGAAGGGTTTTGCTGCTGGTTTGATGTTGAGTATATCATTCTTTGATCTGACTCATAATGCCTTGAACTCACTTGGCTTCTTGAGAGGCAACCTTTGGGTATGTTGTGTTCTTCACTCTTCAGTATAATTCAATTAATCTAACAAGTCCTCTCATATTCTGACCATGAACTTTTGTCTTCTTTTCTCTAGTTTTTTGCTGGTGTCATATTCTTTGCTGTTGTTGCCAAATTTATACCAGAACCAACAGTTGCTCCTCCCACTTCAGATGAAAAGGTACAAAGGTTTTAATGAACTTTTTCCTGCCAATTGAATCACTGTTTGTGCATTTTCAAAATGGCATTGCAGTTGCTATGTTGTTTTCAACATAGATACAAATTCTGATAATGTGGTAACACTTGAAAATAGAAAGTTGGGAAAGAAGGAAACAAAGACATTATGAAAAGGCATCGCCGTCAAGTTTTAATCAGTGGAGTTGTTATTATAACTGTATGAACACTTTCCAATAGAGGGGAGGAAATTAGAATTTTATTTCTCATCTTCTAAGTTGATTGTCAATTTTTAATTTTGATTTTATCCCAGGTATAAGTTTGCATAATTTTCCAGAAGGAATGGCAGTGTACCTGGGATCCATGAAGGTACTCCTTCTGTCAAAAACTTTAGGTGGTAACTTGTCAAGAATTTTTTAATGAGAAGTCATTTATATCTATATTGACAATAACATGTCTAATATGGATCTGCAGCTTCTGTCATTAATTGGTGAAGCATTACTTTTATACTTTCTAATATGTTTGTTAATGTCTTTTCAATTTGATCATTTTGTCATGCTTCTTTTGATAGGGCATTCGTGTTGGTCTTAACCTTGCACTGGCCATTGCTCTGCACAATATCCCAGAGGTATAAATTTTGGTCATGTGACAGAGCCCTTTAGACTATATGTTATAATTTTATTTGGTGAAAATATAACAATAAGAGAAAACCGTCACTTCCTTATAAAATTTTATGCCTTTTCTCTCAATATTTTAGTTTAATTTTGTTTTGTTTTTATTGTAAATTCCCCCCCCCACCCCCGACATAAACAATAACAATCTGCTTTCCAGGGTGTTGCTGTTGCACTTCCTGTCTATTTTGCGACACAGAGGTAAGAACCTTAGTGAGCTCCTGTTGTTTTAGCCTTTTGTTTGACATAATGTCATTTTTTTTGGTCGGCATGTCATTCTTTTGTTAATAACATCTGGAACTATTGATTGATGTTAAATCTATGGTTGGTGTTGTTTGTTATGTTTATATAACACGAATTATACCAACAACTACAAATTTGAATAATAACTATTTTTTTTATTCCATTTCTGAATGTGTTATAGCAAATGGGAGGCATTCAAATTGGCATCACTTTCTGGCTTTGCTGAGCCACTGGGCGTTCTAATTGTAGGTATATGATCTGCTTTCCTTGCTTCGCATCATATAACTAATTTGGTATATTAACAATAATGAAGCGTAATATTCACAACACAAAAACATGCTCAAGGTTAGGTGAGGCATGCATGGTACAACATTGCACATTGGATCCCTTTCTCTCTCAATTTCAGAGTTGATTTGATGGTTTTCAACTTTTCATGTGCGTAGATATATATTTTTAACACACTTTTGCATTGGTAAAGTTGAATTTACTGTGAAGATTTTTCTTCCTTCTTCGTAGCCTGTTTATTCCCTACCAGCCTAAATCCCGAGATTCTTGAAGGTATCCTTGGAGCAGGTTCGCACTAATACAATTTCTACAATTCACAATTTGTTTTTGGGCACATTGTTATGTATATTTGCTGATGGTTCTATTTTGATTAACAGTTGGTGGAGTCATGGCTTTTCTAACCCTTCATGAAATGCTGCCATTGGCTTTTGAGTATGCGGGACAAAAACAATCTGTTAAGGCAGTCTTTTGTGGAATGGCTTTCATGTCTGCAAGGTAATAAAACCCTCATTGCTAATATAAAAAAAGGGATTAAAGTTTTTCATGTTACATGAAATATACTTTTCTCTTATACACCAAAACTATTTAGTTCTAGGTTAATTTTTTTTTAATAAAAAAAAAACACGATCAAAACATATACTTCACACACGTCTTCCCTCTTGTTACTAAATAAAAGATAATGTTTCTTAATTTCAGAAGATGTTATTGATAAAATTGAATATAAAATATCTGTTTTGATTGTGTTTTTTTAATTAAAAAAAAATTTAACTAAAAACTACTTAATTTTGGTGTATAGGAAAAAAGTTTATCTCATATAACATGAGAAACTTTAATGCCTATAAAAAAAATACTCTTAGAACCAATGCTACTACCATTTGCTTTTTGTTGTTATTTTGGTACCTATTTAATGCATTGCAAGGTGATAAAATTTAGTATTGGTGGATGTGCAGCTTGTATTTTCTACATATTAGCTTACCAGAGGACATGTAGATGGGAACTATCTCTTTCTTTTCTGAATGAGATGCATTCAGATATGAAACTTGTAAGAGGCCAATAACATTAATGTACAACAGTCAACAGAGCATAACAGCAAAACATGAAGGTTGGATTCATTTCACCTGTGTAATTATGGCTCCCCCTATGTACAGACAAAAGGAACTTACAATTTCATGTTGTTCTGTGATTTTTTAATTTCACAATTTGTGTATGTTTACTTTATTTACTAGTTCTTAAACTCGTGCAACACACCATATAAATTTCCGTTGATAAAAAAAAAATCTCTTTTAAGAAAGTATATATAAAAAAAATCATTTTACGACAATTTTTTATATCTTTGCTTCCTTTATTTCAGATATTTATAATTCAAAGGGACATGTAAGAAAATATGCCAATTAGTCACATGCCAAACCAGCTTATGGATAGTCAATGGAGTCTAGATTAGTTAATTGAGTAGAAAAGTTGTATAAATCTCACTTAATATCGTCTTTGATTTCTACTAATAAAAAAATTCGGTAAGTATTAATATGATTAGTGTGCATCATAATCACACATTTAACCAATGCATCAGATACCAATTTTCTATCAAAATTAATAATAGATCTACTTTCTAAACAACAACTTGTAAACTCTTTTGAAAGTTATCTCAAAACCAAACATCTTTATCAGAAGCAATCTACATCAATGAGCCATTTAGGTTTCCTAAGGATATATGTTTAAATTGAGTTAAAGTGATGAAATGCACTTGAATGTAATAAAATGATATTACTTCCGGTCATATATATATATATATATATATATATATATATATATATAAACATAGTACAAATCATCAAGACCAAAAAAAGTTGTGGTCACATTTAATACTGTCATAAATCTAAATTTTAATCCAAAAGTGTCTTTAAGTTTAAATATTGTAAGTGATGGTTTCATATAATGTTAATACTCATAGACAATTAGTCAATGTCCAATAAATAGATTTAGCAATAAATTAAGGATATAAAAGATATCTAACTCTAAATAAGTTTGAAAGCTAATTATTGTTGCTTATAATTAAGACTAAAGAAAAATACAATTTGTTGCTTATATATAAGACAAGAGGTAGTATTAACTTCTATTGATTGGATTATTTAAAGGCTAAAATATCATTGTACTCTGTTATAAATACACCTCTTTTGTGTTTATCCTATTAAATTTTTTCTTTGTATTTAATCCCTATTATTTGAAAACCTTTGTGTTGGCTCCATGTCGTTAGTACTAGCATGTTTGTTAATGTAACATGTCAGCTACTCACATGTGATGCCACATCATAAAAAATGTTGAGTAGATTGTCCAATTAAGAAAAAAGGAACTTATTAATTTAAAAATAATGTATTATTACAATTTAGCTTTAAAATAGAAATTGTGTTAGAGAGATCAAGTAAAACAATGTTATTTCACTTCAATACAAAGTCCAACTGAGAATAGTTTGAGAACCACCTCCGTTGAGTTCTCTCTGATCATGTTCAACAAAACAAATCAACATAAACACAAGAAACAATTTGATTCAAATAACATTTTACAAACACTTTCTAAGCAATGAACAGATCTACATTGGAATTCCCTTTACATGTCCAATAATGAACATATTAGCATCAAAATTTTAGAATTTTAAAAACCATAAGAATTAAAGCATTTCTACCGTCATTAACAAATCTCAGCAGTGGTGCTTGCAGAGGAAAAATGCGATTGTGGGCTAATTGGATTTTGAATAGAGGTAGGGTGAGCTTCATGTCGATCACACATGTGTAGACCTCCATTAGCTTGACGCACGTGTGAACTAAGTTGATGGCAAGGTTCACATTCTTCAAACGTTGCGAGTCCAATGAAGGCGCCAAGCAACGAGAGGAACAGGCGTGTGACGTGCTAGAGTAGGTGCGTAATGTGCTACAAACCCATCAAAACCATATCCATCATCGTTGGTTTCCTCCACGCGCAACTTCATCGTTTTTTACCCTCCCTTGCTTCTAGCTTCCATGCTCAATTGTCATTGTGTCAAAACCCCCAAGGAAGAAGATTGTTCTCATTGTTGATGTGTTGTACGAGACGGTGAAGGAGAAGACAAATGTGATTTTGAGTTTTGAAGAACATATGTCTTCCCATTGTCAGAGCACAATGCCCTACGACTTTTAGATCTAAAAGTTGAAGGAAGGAAGAAAAAGAAAGGAAAAAGACTCAACCCTAAGTCCCTAATTGTCTTCTCAAAACAATGTTTTTTAACTTCCCTCATATTATATATTTTATATAAAAAAATTGTATTAAAAATGTGGAGACAGGTCACATGACAAATCAGTTGTTAACATGTTTGCATTTTTATGACATGACACCATATGTGAGTAGCTTACATGTCATGTTAACGACACGTCAGTACTTAATATATTACTACTAACAGTAGGAAGCAAACACAAAAGTTTTTTAAATATCAAGAATCAAATACAAAGAAATAATTTGTTAAAAAGTAAATGCAAAATATTAGTATTTATTAGAGATCACTACTATATTTAAGTCTTATTTAAAATAGGATGAAATATAATAGAACTACATCATTTCTTTTTAGTCAATACCTTTCTTTCTTTTTCCTCCTGAATTTGAGAGTATGAAATGAAATTGTTTTTCTTACTACTGCATTATAAAAAAATCGAAACATAAACATTTCATCCTATTTTATTTTATTTCAATACCTTATGCCGTCTACCAACACAAATCCAAGACCCACAACATTTTTTTTTTTTTTGTGAAACACACTGAGGACCATGAAACCCAAATGGAAAACTTGGTAGTCTCCAGTGGCCCAGTCAATCTGAAATGAATATAACCGGTAACCCATAATACACGATTTGGTTATGAATTCGGGTTCTCTTATGAATATGGACTTTTCAGTAATGATACTTTCTTATCAGAATGCCGGCTCCAATTGAACAAAAATAATTAGATTTTTTCGAAATAAAAATACAATTCATTTTGTAATTAAAAAACGAAAGCTTTTCATAATCGTAATCAGTGGATTGTTTTCTAAATAAATTAACTGTATCTTTATTCATGAAATTTCTTTTCACCCTTACCAAAATCCACTAATGGTCATTAACTTATTATTAAAAATAAAATACTTTTTCTGAGTCTGAGTATTACGTACAGTAGAGAAGTGCCGTTACACACAATGTGATAAAACATCTTAAGTTCAAATATTTCTCATTAATTTTAATATTTAACTTGTAGTTTGCGTCTGATTTGATTCATACCATACAATTATATATAATTAGTGGTTTTTGAATTATCATATTTGAACTATTCCTTCTTAATTTTAAAAAATTAAATTAAAGTTATAGTAAGTTGATATAATTTTTTTAGAAAATAAGAGGAAAAATATTAGATTATAACTTATATATAGGACTCATCAGAGTTAGTATAAAAATATAGTAGTAGAAAATTGATGAACGTTTTTTTTATGATGAAAAAACATGGTTGTTAGCGTACAATTTAGACAATTTTGTTAAGTGATTTGATTTACTTGTCTCTCTTATAAAATTTACCATTGAGTTTAAAACATTGTTAAGAATATTTCTACATTTAACTAATAGACAATGAAAATCAGAATTTTCTGTACTATTGTTGTGAAGTCATAAAGACACCAAAATTTTACCTTATGCAAAATGATAAGTGGAGACAGAAAATCGCCTCCGACCCGTCCCGTTGCCATGTCTAACTATAAGTGTTTAAGTGTTTTACTTTAAGTTAGCATAAAAAAATTAAAATTATTAAATCAAATAAATTCAAACAAATTTGAATTGTTTTTTCTTTCTTTCTAGAAACTCAAATTAAACAGAATCGGGGACCTTTTTGAAAAAATCAACTTAGTTATATGATCTTATTAAAAAATAATTATGTTTAAATTATTTTTATAACTGAAGGAGCAATAAGGTTAAATTGTTTTTGCTTAAGTTATAGATTGTTTTTTAATTCATAAACTATCTTGAAGAGCTTATTGAGATAGGCTGAACGTATTATACAAACTTTTCATAACACATCCTTATATCATAAAATAATTCGAAATAAGTCGTACATAGGCTCTTTCAAGCGAAGCCGTGTTAGATCTACACAAGCTTTTCTCATAAAAAAAAAAAAAAATCCACACAAGCTTTTAATTTTATCTTAATCTTTTTTTAAGGCATCTTTATTAATATTCATATTCTATATTTGCTCTCTTAAATATTTGTCTCTTATTATATTATAAAAATTATTAACGAATGTCTTTAACTTGATGAAGTAACATTTACGACATTCTATCAATTGCATTCAATTACTTAAAAATAAAACACTCTATATTTGCCCTTAAGGATGCAGGTTAATTAAGAATGCTTGTTAGAAAATATGTAAATAAAATATTTACTTTTGAAATTGAAATTGTCTCTTATTATCTATTTCTTCTCTAGACACGTGACATATATACAATCATTGTCATTTAGACTTAAAAAAGATCCACATTTTTAATGACTTTCGAAGTTTTCCTTTCGTGGTAATTTTTTTTTTCCTTTTCTTGTTCCCCACATATTAATTCTCTTAATAATTGTTTTAATTTTTATGCTAATTTACCTAAATTTTATACTGTCAAATTAAACTCTTTCATATTTTTATTTCTAATAATTTATTTATCTAAGAAAAAATAATTTTAATTTTTAGATTTTCTTTTTGAAAATAATATATACGATATTCATGATACTTACTCAATAATGATTGATTACAATGAAAGTGAAATTTGACCTATAATAATGTAAATATTGCGCATATACTCTGAAAAAGCTTTACCAAACCAACAACCACATCCTGAGGCTTAGTCTTCAATTATGCTACGCGCATATCTAGTTAAATATGCCAAAATAATATGATTTTTTGTACGAAAATAATAGGGCTTTATTGGTACTTTGAGGATTACTACACAAATCCAAATTAAAAACAATTTATGCAATCACATTTGCTCAAACTAACAATAGGAGTTAAGGGATCAATCTCTTTGAGGAAGAGATGTCTACCAAGCAAGATTTTGAATGATAGTTATAAACCTTCAATTGACTTTCAGCTCATAACTTATAATTTATAAGTTTTCAACTAGCTTATAAATTAATTTTACCAACATATGATCAACGAACTTTATTAGCTAAAGTAATGTTTTCGCAAGTAATGATCCCCATTTTATCATTTATATTCTAACCAGATATTGGAGGGAAAAAGGAGAAATTGCAGTAACGAGACAAATCCAAAAATGTAACCGCAGAAGCCTGAATTATGAGCATTTGTATATAGTACGTACTGATCCACTGTATTTCTTTCATGCGCATAAATTATCCATCGTATCCAAATTAATTCATAATATTAAAAAAATGGAAAAGAAAAAAGAGAAACTCGTTATAAATTAAAGTCTACAATGTTCCATCACATCTCTGGTTGACAGGTTGGGGGATGTTGTGACAGATTGACGTTACACTGGATTCCATGGATCCAAGCAAAGAATCACCATAATTAGCCATCATTTTCATCACCCGTTTTACTGTTGTTATGTTAAATCTACGAAGTATATATATAGTGGCGCCATAGAAAACCCTGTTAACAGTCATAGACTACCCTTATTTAACATGTTCAAGTCCAGGGTGAGAAGGTTCAAATAGACTTTACCCAGAAAGAAAAAGAAAAAAAGACAAGTGGGGACAAAGAACATGGAGTCCCGATTTTATTGGCTGAGGGGAATGGACTGAAGAGTGAAGAGTGAAGAGTGAAGTTACGCTATGATTATTTCAAACTCAGCATGTATGGTACTTTGATATGACATTTCAAGCAGCTCTCTCTGTTGTCTTTCTCTGTGGACTTTTACCAACAGCCACAAGATCCAGCGCATTCCCCCCCAACCCTTCAATTTTAGATACGATTTTGGTGCCTTCTGTTACGAATCTTAACATCATTGCATTAATTCATTTCCATTTTTATTTTTTAATTTAATGAAGATATATAATATAATTATTGATGAAAAACCCTTGTTGCTGTTGGCTTCAACAAAAGCTAATTAATCATTTTGGTAGAAATCATTAGGGTCAGTCTATACATAGTATTTGATCTGTTCATCATGAAGGACACAACAAAAGTGGTAGCACCATCATGCGAGTCATAAAGCTGATCAATGACAGGTTCTAAAGCTTCCCCAAACCCGCATTTTCACTTGCAATATTATATATTATTAATTATATGATTATATAAAATCTTAAACACCTGACCATTAAATCATGAAAAAAGAGATAGAATTGTATAAGGGATTTTCTTTTATAAACAGTTAAATTCATCCATGTATGAGATGAGATTAAGTTCTGGAAAATGAAAACTTTAAATTTAATTTTTGAATATAGTTAACGTATAATGAATTAATCTCACAGATAATATAATTAATAATAAAATGATTTCTAAATTTTAGAATTTTTCAAATTAATTCTTGAACATTATAATTTAATGATAAAATATTTTTATAAATTTAACAATAAAATTAAATTATCATACTTTTTCCACATTAAAAAAAATAGATTTATATTTTCTATTTTTTCAAAAATCAATTTATTATCATATCAAATTTTTAAGAATAAATTTAATTTTTTTTTTTTTTGTCGATAAAAGGTGTGGCTGGACCTTTCCATGCATGCCCTTAGGTAAATAGCTATATATCAAGCCTAACGTGGATAAGATGTTTGATAAGATTGAGTGGAGCCTCTCAGCAGCAATTTGCACGAGTGGAGAAGAGGAGGGAAAGGGTAAAGATACCTCGTGGATTCATATGAACACCCGTCACCTCAATCTAATCTTTTTCATTGGGGATCATGCTCCTCGGCATTTACTTTTTACCGGAACTGCGTACGTACACATCCTACCATATATACAAGTGTGACTTAATTAATATTGTACCTCTAAATGAACTGGTTTATGATATGTATGGTAGTTTAGTGTGCTTTTTTTATAAAAAAATTATCATTTTATGTTACTTTTTTTATATCCATTGAAAATGCCAAATATTCCTGAATAGACTAATGATCAGTACATATATACTTCTTCCCTCTAACGGTCAGTTCGGTAGCTTGGAAACGGTGAGGAAGCAGAGAAGGCATAGAAGAAAGGAAATACAAAATGTTGAATTTCACAAATTTTTATTTCTTCTAAGAGTTGCGTGAAAATGAACAGTAGTACACATTTCTTGCAAAAAATAATCTTAATTTTGTTCATAATTAAATTGGTACTAAAAATAAATTTTCATAAGTAACCAACTTTTTGGATATCTGATAATCGATTACTTTTTAAATTAACAACAATAATCAATATGCATTTCACACAGTACAAATACATCAATTGATTTTCCTATCAAGCACAACCAGTGATTTATTTGGTTGAAGAGAAAAGAAAAAAAATAGAAGAGAAATATTTAAATTAAAGTGGTTTGATTAGTAAAAAAAAAAAAGAAGAGAAATAAGAAAAATTAATATTAAATGAAGAAAGAGAGAGATAAACATGAGTACCATGTTCAATTCAACATAAAAAAATCAAGAGAAGCTCATTTATGTGCAATTCTTCCCAAATATTCTCATACTAGGTAAAAGTTTTTTTGCCATGGGATCCACCAACTTTTTTGAAAATTTCCTCCCTAATCTCTCGTATCAAATCACCAAGTTTTTGAAATTTCTCCTCTCTTCCCTCCTCCAGGGGCGGTTCTGGGCCCATGCAAGGTGCCCAACCGCACATGGCCCCAAAAAATAAGGGACCTCAAATATTAATTACTGGAACATATGTTTAATATTAAAAACTAAAAGAGATAGTAATGCTTATTTTTAATAACTAAGGAGTCCAAGATTCAATTCTCACCAACAATAATTTTTACTATTTTTACATTTTATTTATTTTTAAATTGTCAATTGAGGGCCTCGTTTTCTAAAAAAGAAAAATATTAAACAAGGCCCCGCCCTTGCCTCCTCCTCTCCTTTCTCTCCTTGTACTAAACCAACCTTATATGATGATATTTATTTCTACTCACTCTATTTCTCTTGTCTCTAACTATATATTTTCATTCACTCTATTTCTTTCCTTCTTCCTACCTATCAAACATATCCTAAACACTTCATGCATTAACTTATTATTTCTTCCATAAATATTTTTTCACATCATATAATCTATTATAACATTTTTATCTCTTATCTCCCTTTCTCTCACTAGGTGCCATATAGAGGAGGTTTCCCTAGTCTTTTTTTTTTTTTTTGAAAAAAAGAAATAAGCATGAACTGTCTTTTACTTTCATCATTTTTTCTATTTCTTTTTTATCACATTTATCATTTTCTCCTTCTTCGTTTTTTTTATCCCTTTTCCTTCTACTCTAAAATAAGTGTTTAAGTAATAATATGAAATAATTACAATTCTAATTTAAGGTTGATTTGAAAGGAATGACAAGATTAGAATTACATGTGTTGGAACTTGGAAAAAATCTCCACGTACACCTATATTAAACGAACATTCTGTGGGCATTATTAATTATTAAACCAATGACGTACAATCCTGGCAGATCATGGATATTGAATCTTGGAATACAAATTACCACTTCTCGGTTATGTTTATAGAGAGATACTATATATATAGAAACCAAAACCAGAAATAAATGACATGACAGGAACATTTACAATCTGATATGCAACATCAAGACGCAAGGAGATAATTAATAAAAGTGAAAATATGAGAAACAATCAACAGTTCCATAGACTTCATGACATCATATAAACTGCGACTGGGAAAGATTGCATTAATTAATCAATTAATTTTCTTATTCAATTTCAGAGCCCACTTGATCATCATCTTGATCTAGGTTGCAGTCATTTCCCCAAGCCGTGTGTCCATACCCAAATGCCTTGATATGATCCTTAAGAGATCTTTTGTGCTTAAAATCAGACCCACAAGAGCAATACCAGCGTTTTCCACAGTTCTTTTCGTGAGTTCTCCAATCACCCCTCACTGCAAATGTTTTGCAACATTTTCTGCACACGAAAGGCTTTGTCCCATGCTTTCTCTTGTAGTGAGTTTGAAGGGTTCTGAAGTCTTTGAGTGGTTTTGCTCTTGGATGGTCGATGTTGTTCTTGCACCCCGGTGCACAGCAATAGCAAGGAAGTCTTAGCATAGCCGTTGGTTGTGTTCCCCTTAGAGACTCTGGTCCCTTCCTATATTGAGATCCATGCCCCCACATATGCATCTGTTTATTTTTGCACCAATATAATTTATTATTATCACGTAAGAGCATAGAATAATTAGATGAAGAAGAATTTGGAAGCCATTGACACACTCACACATACAAGAATACATGTTTTCTATATACTATAAATATTAGTTTTGTCCAACGAACTTCATTGTGAAAAAAAAAAAAAAAACTTCAAACTTTAATTTGTTGCATGTATAGTTTTGTAAGGATTTTGAATTTGAATTACTTAATTTATTATGTAGGCCAAGTTTTTGGGCTGGAATTTAAAGGAGAAAGGAGAGAAAGATAAATTTTTTATTTTAAATTAACAGATTTATATAATTAGAAAAATAAATAAATCAATTAATAACATGTAACGTTTATCTTAATTATCGTTTAATTTCTTTTATTTTAAAAAATATTTAAATTAGAGAATGGAGTATTTATTAAAAAAAAATACACTCTCTTTTCCTTACAAGGCTTAACTCCCAAATAGTATGATAACTAGGAACTGCCTCCTTTTGAACAAGTTTTAATACTTGTTCATCAACCACGCTCTCTGGAATTAAATAAATAGGTGAAAGTGTAGGGCATCCTGTTAAAGAAAAAGTTCGATCGGGAGCCCAACAAGAGAATATTTGTACAGTTATTTATATTATATTCATTTTTGTGAAACTCAATTGATATGTTGTTTCATTCTGTGCCTCCCTTGTCGGTGCTTTTTGTTTTATGGTATAAACTACTTAATTAACGTATGAGGGGAAAAAACTTGATTTAGACAACTTGAAATTGCTATTTTTCTTACTTATAAAACTAAGAAGGTGCAAAAAGGGATATAATTGAGCCATGTATTGGGATACTGATCTTCCCAGAGGGAGTAAGAGTTTTCATTTTTATCTGAACAGAAAAAGGGGTAATAGATCGAGTAGTTTGCAGCTGATCAAATAAAAGGAAAGGAAATGCAATAATATTAAGTGGGAAAACCCTAAAATATATATCCATAGACGTTACTCAGACAAATCTCCATCTTTTAATTTGATAAATTTAAGTCAGACTTAAAAAAAAGTTAATTTTAGTGATGAATCAATTTATATGTAAATTTTAAAAATTTATCACTAAAGTTTCACTAATAATTGTATTAGTGATGGATATTTCATCTTTGTCACTAAATTTATTCACTAATAGATAATTTTCTTGCATTTGCATGTGAAAATTTGAAGTCATACTATACATAGAAATATGAAGAGTTCAACTAAAGGCCTGGCATAAATAAGCTTTTCTGCGAGAAAGTAGGGGTATAGGAGAGTATAAAGAAACAGGAAAAAGGAAAGTTATTCTCTTGCATTCTACTTATAATTCTATTCACCGGTTATATTACTATATTGTCTTGATTATTTTATTATTCTCCTCGATCGAGGGAAATTGATCATCAAAATGACCAAAGGTGACAAACCTGCATGTTGTTGTATCTGTTGAACGTCTTGAAACAAAGGGGGCATGGGAACTGTGTTGGACCAATCAGAATCTGAGAAGAAGTAGGGATCCAATATTGTCCTCTGTTAATTCTATTTGACAAAAGAAGCCCCGAAGCATCAGTGAGTACTACTTTTTCTTCTTCTTCTTCTACTTTGTCTGAAGAAGCCTCTATTGAGTATATGCTTGAAGAAGCTAAATCAGCAGAAGATGCAGTACTCGTGCTTGGAAGCCCTAGGTGTAAAGCCACAGTCACTGCAGCATCCTCTTCATCCAAGAAACTAGATGATGAACTCAGCTTTTTCTTTTTCTTGTCCACTTCCATGGCACTGAATGAAGATTCAAGATCTTCTTCTTCTACTTCTTCTTCTTCATGTCGTGGATGAAGGAGGGGAAGGGCTTTTCTTTGAGGAGGAGAGGGTTGGAACTGATGATGAGTATTAGAAGATATGGCACTTGTGTAGTTATTATTATTATGATAATTGGAAGGAAAATAGAATGGTGGATTGATGGAAGAAGGAGAAGGAGAGGAGAAAAGACATGGTGAATTGAGGTCCAACCAAAAATTAAGGTCATTGGAGGTGTAGGAATTGGTCATGATGAGGGGGTAGTGGGAAGAAAAAGGGTATGTGATAATCAGGGGTAGAAAGGGTTAGGTTATTAATTATAGACAAGTGAGTGCACAGAAAGGAAATAAAGGGAAGCTGGGGTAGTAGTGGAGGGAGGAGAGGGGAGTAAAGGTGAGCAGAAGATATAGTTTGAGATTTTAACAAGCAAAATATAGCTAGCCACAATGAAAGAGTTAGGTGAAGGGTTAAAGGATGTGAAGAAATTAATTCAATGTTGGTAAAGCAAGACCATAAAGTTGAGGGAGACAAGAAATCACTTGGGAAAAGGTAGAGCAGATTCAATATAAAATTTTATGGAAATTATTGTTTGGTGTTATAGTATGCACTTATTATTTAGTGTTTATAATGATGCTTCGTATATTATATATATATATATATATATATATATATATATATATATTATATAAATGAATGGGAGTACTGGAGTGGAGAGCTACTGCAGATGCTACGTTATGAAAGTGTCACTATGTAAAAAAAATTGAATGAGACGCCATAATATATATTATTCTACAAAGAATTAAATTGTTAATATGTGTATATATATATATATAATATTTTCTTAAAATTTCAAAATGATAAATAAATAAAAAAATATTTTATTTCTTAAAAAGAAGCACGAATAATACTAAGAAAAGTGTATTATATTAAAATTTTAAAAGATTTTTTTATAAAAATTATGTGATATTCAATTAAAACTTTTAAATTATTTTAAGGAAGACAATAAAATTCAATGATATTCAATTAAGATTTTTTATAACTTATAAAAAGTATTTTAATATTAAAAAATATAAAAATTTTGATGAATTATTTTTTAAGAAGGATTTTAATGGATTTCATAAAAAATTTTAGTATAAAATATATATCAAATAATCTCATCCAAATCCTTGAGATTTTGCTAAATTTTTTTCTTTCTTTTTCTTTTGGTTACCAGATTTTCTTTTCTCTCATCATATATACCCTCTTCTCTTTTTAATATTCTTCAAAATGTGTACACTATATATGTTTCTCTGAAATAAAAAATGTCAAATATATCTTTTCCCTTCTACACTTTTTCCTTTGTTTCTAAATTAAATTAATATTTGTCTTATATGCTAAATTATCCTTCCTTATACTAACTATGTTCATCTTATGCTTGACATTTCTTGACTGTTGTCCTTAATTTCGTCATACACATAATTCAGTAATATTCCTATCAATTTTTACCATCATTACTCCTTTTTAGTATATGTTTATCATTGCACCCCATTAAAATATGTCATTAAATTTAACATGAAATAATTGTAATAATTAAAAAATCAAAAAATCAACTTATAATTTAAAATCTATTATTCAAATACAAAAGTGAGAATAAAAAGATGTTATTGCAAAAAAGGTTAGTATAGGAAAACATAAAGGTAAAAATCAATATAACTATTAAAAGATTAAAAAATTATATTGATTTTACTTTTTTTATTCAAACATCATCATTTCTTATTATTTTTTTTAAATTTAATAAATCCTTTCAAATCTTATAAATATATAAAGTTCTTTCAAGTTCTTATGATATAAATTTATTAAAATTTAAACTATTATAAAAATATTTTAAAAAAATAATAAATCATAATATTTTTACTTAATCTTTAAAATTTACAAAATTTTCTTATACTAAAATAATCTTAAAGTCCTAATCCTATACACCCCTTAAGTATTTTAGTATGCTAGTACGTGTATCTATTGCAAAATCTCTCTCACTCTCTTTTTAATACATTTTAAAACATAAATATATTTTTTACATTAGAATTACACTTTTCAAATGATTATTATCACTAATTCTTATTGATTTTATTTTAGAAAATATATAAGGGTCTTACTAACCAGAGTCTTTAACACGTTGATTTAAAAATTAAAAGAGAAATTTTTTATTGAAATGCACAAAATTATATTTGTTATTTTTTAAAAATTTTCATTTTTACAATAAATATATTTTTCTTTTAATTCTTTAGTTAATATCCTAAATACACTGATTAGTATTTATCAATATATAATATGTTCACCAACCCACATATGGAAAGAAATTAACGTCACGAAGTCAGTCATCGAAGTTAAAGTCGTGGAGATTAGTCCTTACTACTTATCCCCTCGCTACCCACTAACCACAATCCGCGTATATTCACACGAGGCAGAAACTACCATATAGCCCCCATTGGGGAGAAACAATAGTTTTTTTTTTTTTTTTTTTAAAGAAGTGAAAAACATGAGTTATTATCGGGACAATTTGAAGAGTGTTTTTAAGTCACACTACTACTTGAAAAATAGTCAATGTTTCAAATTTCTTAATGAGAGAGAATTAAATTAAATAAATTAAACCAATATCATCTTGTGAATTATAATTAGCTTCAAAATTATATTTTGAGCTTTGTTAACCAATGTCCTGAAAGTGTTAATTAGAAAATTTTAAAAAAATATTATGGAGATGCTAGAAAACTTAAAAAAATCATAAATAATATAATTTTATACATTACAATAAAAATATTTTTTCTTTTAATTCTTTAACTAATATTTTAATTAAAAATACTGATTAATATTTGTCTAGCTTGTACTGTTTACCAAACTACTTAGTAATACAAACAAATTAAACTCATAAAAAAACTCATACCAGTAAGTGGGGCCTTTAAAAGATTGAATTGATTTCATAATCTTGAATAACAAGAACCAATTGAGCATTGGGAAATATTTCCGAGGAAAACACAAAAAATCTGCTTGTTTGACATACTAGTATTATTCCATTGTGATTTTATGTATCCCTCGGGAAACAAATTAATGCTTTTTTGGATTTGAACCAGCAATTGCTTTGGCTTGCACGCTGTGGTCGACCTGGCTCCTCAAAGCACGCAGATGCTGTCGGTGTCTCCAATACTGCTTTCACCTCTTGCATGCAAATGTTGACTGTTCCATCTACCATGTCTGCTTCATTGTTCACATCACAGGACAGTTTTGGAATTTAGAATTATATTAAAAATCAATTACGTACACAGCCAAAAACATTCTTTCTTTAATTTTTCTGGAATTAAAGAAAGAATGTTTATGTTGTAGATCTACACTTATAGCTTGGTAGAATTTATTTATTTGTATGTCATTATAAGCTAGTTTGATTTTTTTATGCATGAACAAGGAAACTCTGCTGGAAGAGTTGGTCATATTATGTTGTAGATATGTCTAGAATTTGGGTTTATGTTTAAATCAATTTTAAGAACTAATTCTTGCAGGGAGTTCCCCAATTATATATACAAGAAATCATTAGATAGTTTAAGATTACAACACGTTTATATTTTTGACTAATTTTTTACATGATATTTATGCTGCAAGTTTTTTAATTTATGAAAAAAATAACATTCAAAGGTTGAAGTTATCATCATTTGATAATTCTTATAAGACTTCAAATAATATTTTTTAAATATTAAGAACTAAATAGGGTACTTATTTCAAGAGTTAATTTGGTATATTTCTTATTTAAACCTTCATTTTCAAAATGTTAGGAAAAAAACCTAATTAAGTACGTACAATACTATACGTGCTTTGGTGTTTTAATTAGTTAGAGTTTTATTTGGATAACTCTTGCAATAAAAAATAACCTCAAAGGTTGGCACCTTACTTAAGTGATCTTCAATTTTAATCTGAAACAAGTACTAAGGGTCTCTTTGGTAGAGAGGGAAAAAAAGATGAATGAAAATAAAAAGAAGAGTTGAAATATATAGGTGAGAAATAAAGTAAAAATTAAATATATTTAAATGAAAAGAAATAGAGAGATGAATAAAAATATATGAAAAATAATAGAATAGTGGATTTTACTAATTTTAAAATTATTTCCACCTGATTTTTCCTCCTCCAAACAATCCATGTTAATTCAACCGGTGTCTCTCTCCCTCTTACTTTTCTCCTATCCTCTTTTATCTCTCTACCAAATAAGGACTAAACGTGTATTATAGGAGTGTAGTTGATAAGACAAAATTAGTATAGTATAAGCTATTTTGACTAACCGATTTAATAAGTTAATATAACCAAAAATAAACTTATTTTTTTTATACACGAACTTATATTAGTATCTTATAATTTAAGAAAATAAGTTATTTCAAATAACTTATAAAAATAAGGTAGCTTGTAAAATTTGGTGTTTTTTCAAATAAAATTTTGGTACTTCTGTAGTACCTACATCCTTACCATTAACTTTCTTTATATGATATTTTAAAAAATTTAATTGAAATTTTTTATTTACAAAGTAGTCATACAAAGGTATATATTGCTATTTTAAAAGAAATAATATACAATACTTGAAGTTTCCATCACAGTCATTGGGGCTATTCACTGGGCTTTAACGTACGATAGGCTCGTCTAATTCCAACATAACTGAAGGCAAAATATTAAACAAAATTTGGACTGAACGACTTGAGTCACAATAACCGTCCAAGTCCAACTACGCTTGTTTTTTCTTTTTCCAGCTTTCTCCTTCAACCATTTATAATCTTCCTACAACAAAAATCAAACCAAATAATTACAAAATCAAATCATAGATTCTCATGCAAGAATCAAAGCCCAAAACTACTGACCAGCATCTATGCTAAATGCTAATATAAATATACCACTTGCCTCATCATTAAAATGAGAAAAAAATAATTTCACAAAATAAAAAAGAGGAAAAATAGGTCCTTCCTCTCCTCTACTATTTCATTTCAATTCAAGTCCCTTTGTGACGTTTACTTGCTCCAAATTCGTACCGTAGGGCTATGGTAAGTGAAAACACCGAGGCTTTGTTTGGGAGTTAGGAAGAGAGGGAAAGGAAATAGATTAATTTAAGGAGAAGGGAGGGGAAGGAAAGAGAGGAAAATAAGGGAAGTTCCTTTCTCCTTGTTTGGGAGTTAAAAATATATTAAGAGAGGGAAATAGAGAGTTAATAAGAAATTTTTACAATTTTTTCTTTATTTAAAAAATTAATACATTATATATTTTATACTGACTAGGGTAGGATAGTAATTTTATTAACACTGACTGGTATAATAATAATTTTAGTTACTTTTCCTTCTAAAAATCCCCCAAATAGGGGACAATAATTGTAAGGCTTTGGAGGATTTCAGAGGAGTTTTGAAAATCCTCAAATCCTTTCCCTCAAAAATTAAAACTCCCAAACAAGAAGATGCCTTTACATAAACTTTTTCCTTTCCTTCCTTCCCCTCCAAAATCCCTCTCCCAAACAAAACCTGAAACATTGGTTTTATTCCATTTCTTATTGATCTATAAGATTCTTCTTGTCGACAATATTAGTGAATTTGAATAATTTACAATGTATTATGTATACTAGGTGGTGCAGGCGAGGTATATATATGGATACTATTACTCACAAAGTCACAGTCACCAATTTGGGTTATTATGATCATCACTCATCAGCACTAGATATTTGTTTGACATGATAATGATATTGTAGAAAGATATCCACATCCTTTCGATGGGCCACGTTTTGTTAAAAGAATGGTGGAGTCTAACGATGAAGTTCGAGCCGATTAGGTTAGGTATTTATGATCGTTAAGGAAGACTTAGTCAAGGCCTAGTCCCTGTTACGATTCAAGGAAGACACTTGTTTCACGTGTCTTAAATTTTGCTTCCTACGTCTTTTTAAGCTTAATCTTTTTAAGTTTAATCGAAAATTATTTTTATCAAAGATTAAATTTAAATAACACTCAAACAGATTTTTTAATTTTAATATATTAATCACTTATGTCCAATCAGTTATATTTAAATTAATATTTAAAAATATATTTCAAATGTGGTTCGTTAATTTTTTGTCAAGTGTACCAATTCATTTAAGTAGTAATAAAATGATAAAATCGAGTGTCGAGTCCACTTGAACTTTAATTATACTCATAGTTCGTACATATCAAATTTTAAGCAATGAACATAATAAATTTTTGGGATTTTCAAGTTATAATGTATGTAAATATAAATGCGGAATAAAATAAAAGGCTAAATAAATTAAGAGCTAGAGAAGAAAAACAAACACTTAGAGAGTTGATTGAAGGTTGATGTAGGATTATGAGATATGTTGGATGTTCAACCTACGAAAACTACTCTTGATGTAATGTACTAATGTTAACGATTTTTCACTATTTAGTATTATTTTATATATTACTTTTATCTTTTAATTTACTCTAACCATGATCTCTCATATGATAGAGCCTTTTACCTAATTTCACTCATGATCACTCAACAAGCTACATCAAATAATTTGCATTAAGAGTAGATATGTATATTTAAGACTAAACAATTTCATTCTATCCCTAGATATGGATTGTCTAGATGTTCTTTCTTAGTTCTCAGAGTATAGACATTTTTCAATACATAAACCTTCATAACATTACATGCACATGGATTATCAAACCACAAACATGTCAATAGATTCAAAAAGAATAATAATATGAAAATAATATTAAATAGATGATGAGAATTGTTACATCAAGAGTGTTTTGATTGCTGAACCCCTAACAACGAGAGATAATTGATGTAAAGAGAATGAAAGAAAACTGATAGAATAAGAGACATAAACAAACTTTTGTGAAATGTATTTTTCTCTCCTTTATGCCTTTTTATAATCAAAATTTTGCTTTATTATTTTTTTTATATTAGCTACTCGCTAAGTCTATATGTGTGCGCTACTTCATATCCTTAGTCCATATTTCAAGTCTTTAATGTGTAATTTACAAAGAAAATATAATTAACACACTATCAATCAACTAGTTTTAGTATTTATTGGATAAAAACTTAGAAAAAACTAAATTTTTACATTTTAATCACAAAAGAAGTATTAAAAGAGGAAAAAAGAATAATTATTATGTAATTTAAATACATGGTTTACATATAAATAATAATTATCATATTTAAAATACACGTAAACTTCTTATAATTAATGCTATAAAAAAAAAAAAAAAAAGGGACGTGTGTATACACTTCTCAGAAGTCACAAGGAACAAATGGAAAAGACTGCCACGCATGTGAGGGAATCACGCAAAACATAATTGAGAAGCGAATGATACAAAAGCCCGGCGTGCAAGTGAAGTGAGGAAAGAAAAGTATCATTATAAATATAACCCCCCTCACGTTCCTTTTTGTCTGCAATGCCAAAGGTCTCACATTACACTCGTCATGACCAAACTCTAAAGATTCACTTCTTGTTCACAAAGGAGAGACCTCATAATATCATTTGCATAAACATGCATTACACATCACATGTCTAACGACCTTCAAAAAAGTAAACGGCTTGACATGAATCCACATCAGTAGCTCGTGGTCTTTCATCAAGAATTTTTTTCTGATATTTTTTTAAATTTAGTTTACTAGCTAGTATTTCTTTACGAATGATTAAATATTAAATGGGTAATTAATGAACGGGTGGAGATTTTTGAACATGGTGTCTCGTATATTCACACTTAAAAAATAGCAACTCATATATGCACACCCAAAGCTAAAATAGTCACATATATTAATAATCCCAAGACTACCAGCACAATATACAACTCCATGTTACAAAAAAAAAATGATAGTATTAAACTTTCCTATACACTTCTTTTCCCTTTATATTTTTTTCTTCTGGATTGACACTTGTCTAACAACAATCCAAATCAAATTGTCACGACCTAGGACAACTTACAACGAATCCGAGTGAAAAAAGTATTATGTAAAGAAGCACACATCAAGGTAACAATTTTGAGTAGAGCAATGTTGCCTAAAGGAACTCCAATGGTCTGTATATGATTCCAATATATTACTTCAACAAGTTCATTTGGAAGAGAGAAATGTGTTGAATAATGGGTATGAATAAAAAAGGAGATGCCATTAACAAATAGAAAACTAGTGAGATAGAAAAGATAATGATTTTTTTATCGATAAATGTTAGTTGTTAGTATTATTAGTTTTTGTTAATGAAAGTAATAGTTGAGAAAACAAAAGAGAAATGTTGCCGTGGTTGCTAGAGAAGGAGAGGTGAGGAAAAAACTCTTAATAAAGGGAGAAAATAAATTACCTAAAATGGGAAAAACAACCTTTCCTTGAAGGTAAAAAAAAAAAAAACCTCTCATGGAGAGGATGACCCTAGATGAGTTGAGGGGCATTTCTTTAAGTATTTAACTCTCTCATGTGGTTGCTATTTAAATGACTATTGTATCAACCATAACTAATTTGGAGGTTTTGACTCAAAATCTGATTATTCCAATGAAATAGTGAATGAATATGTATTCTTCATTAGAGATAATCTTATTTGAATGGAATAAGATTATTATCTTCAAGTATTTAACGCATGTGCATGTCTAATCTTGTCAATTTAATTTATTTTTAAAATATTTTCTTGGAAAAGAAAAACTACATCCAAACACATGCTAATCCCTTTGAACCTCCACTCTTGTTGTGTTCGTTAGCTTTTCCTTTTTTTTTTTTTTCATTTACCAAAAAAACAAAACACAATAGTTGCTCTAGATAAAGTTGTATTGTCATCACTCATCACTAATTTCACCGAGCAATTTCAGTGGGGGATCTTGGAGAGGGGGGAGGGATCTTCATATGAAGATTTCTCTTTTCCCAGATCTACCATTAAAGAGGAAAAACAGCTCTCTACTTAGAGATCCAGATTTTCCCCAAGAACTATGATTTTTTTATGTGACAGGACAAAAAAAAAATTAAATAAATTAAATTAAAAGTTAAAATTAATTACTTAAAATTAATTATATGCTTTATTAATATTCATATATTTTTTCATGCTTTATTAATTAAAATTAATTACTTAATTAATTTAATTAAATTTTAAATATTTAAAGTGGGGTCCATGTGAAACCCATTAAAATCATCTAAGATCTCAATTTGAGATCTATCAATAAAGGAAAAAATATCACAGATCTTAAGAGATCTTCAATCCTACGTAGCGTTATAGAGTCCATCAAAAAGTGGTCTAAGATCCCAATTTGGGATCTACCACTAAAGATGCTCGTCTTAGAGAGCACGAATAGAGCAAAATTGTTGTATTTCGTGGAAAAATGAAAAGCTTGCATGATGCGTAGATTTTTTTGTAGGCTGATTGCTAATTATGATCATTAATTCGGTGGACCACCTGATAGGTGGTCCGATGAAACTTGTCGTTGTCGCGTTCCTAGTTAGGAAACTCATTGCTTCAGCGATTATGTGACAGAGTTTTACCTCACCCACAACGTCATCGCACTTCTCCCTTCTAACTTACTCCTTCTCCTAAGTCGTTGATGATCACTGCTGTGCACCACCATCGCGCCCCTCGGCCTTGGTGCCGACATCGCCACCTGCCTCCTCCACGTCTGGGAGCTTCATGGAAGAGACTCTCAGAGCAATGAAGGAGGTTTTCAAAAAGAAACTTTTTGTTCTCAATCTTGGGAATCGTGAGGATGATAGTTCGCTTGCTCTTACTGGGAGAAGCTTTGTTGGACCAGAGATCTTTTGTTGCACAAGGTAGAGTTTCGTAACCCTATCGTCGAAGCACGACGATGAAAAATTCCACCATTAAAGGACAAGATGATGAAAGGATAAAAAATATGATGCAGAGATCCATCATAACGATGTAAGAATAAGATTAATCTAACGATTATCAATTGCCATCCACTTAAGACCATATGAAAGATTTCTTCACTATTATAGTGGTCACTAACTATGACCATAACTGAAACCAACTTAATTGGATCAGTTTTGTTTGGTCATCCTTCTTCAACCATATTTACCTTTCACAAGATTCATTTTCTAAACATTGGCCAACAACTAAGGTTGTCCCTATCAAAGAACCCCTAGGATTTGGTGGTCTCCTTCATGTGGAACCCGTTTCCCCATCTATTTTTTCTCATGGCTGCGTCTGATCTCTTTAATATTAAAAATCAAACAAAAGCATGTTTCTATCCATTTCTCTTTGATGCTTCCCTTATTAAGCAAGCAAGAATTACATTAATTTTACTTATTTTATTTTATTTCATATACCTAGTTATTACTATTAATTCCCCCTCTTATCCTCTCATTCATTTATCAGTTTTAAAAGTTAAATTACATAAAGAAAAATACGAAACTAACATTTCCCTCGAATATAATTTACTTTGTTTATATTAGATGATTAAAATAAAAATAAAACAAGACAATATAAGAAAGAAATCATTATTTCACTTTCGAGACATTTTTATAAAAAAATAGAATGTGATAGAGCAATAAAAAGAACCGACTCGATATTGTACTTCTATAATAATAATAATAATTACTTCTGGTTGTTTAAAATCAATCTTATGATCTGAAATTAATACAACCGAAGAAAAAGAAAATCAATCACACAAAAATTTCAATTTGTTCGTTTTCTGCAGTTATTATGGGTAGAAAATGAAAATGAAAAAAAAAAAAAAAAACCGTAACGTTTGGTGAAAAGGTGCGATGCAGGTGATCATGTTCTATCTAACGGAGTTTGCGTGTGGGTGAAACCAGCACCAGCGCAGTGCGTAAAGGCAGAGAGAGAGAGAGAGTGAGAGAGAGAAGAGAGAGTGAAATGAGTGAGTTACAAAATGAAGAGTGACGAAGCCATTTCGCCATTATCACTCCTCTCGCACCAAAAGCGATGAAACTCTAGGTCAGTCTCAGTTCCTTCAATTTCACCTTTCGAATCTTAATCCTTCTCGCTCTCTCTCTCTCGCTCTATGCTTCTTCATCTCATTTCATTTTTTTTTACATCAATTGTCATTGTCGATCTTCGCAGTTGCTGCTTTTCTCGTTTTGATTCGTACATTTCCCTCTGCCGTTGCGATCTCCGAAGCTGCGAGATTCTTCTGCCTCGATTGCGCACTTCATGTGATTCCGCTTCCTCTCTCTAATCAAGTATTCTACTCCTTCGGTTTGTGCCTTGTCTGGTTTCCAAAAATAAATAAAAAAAATATAACTATAAGATTTATAGTTTGTTGAGGAATACGCTGTCATTGCGTTGCTTGAATTTTTATAGGCTAAGGCTGAATCATAGGTTCAGATGCGAGGACAATTTTCCTCTCTCCCTTTCTCTCTCTCTCTCTCTCTCTCTTCATATTCTCGTCATTGAATCTCTGTTTCTTTCGGAGAGATCTCGCAGATTTTCTTACTTTCGCGTGATCTTAGAATGCACTATTCTGATCAGCTGATAAGAAACACATTTTGATATAATCATATCAACTTATTGGATTGCTAAGGATGGTTATGGCTGATTGCTGACTAAAATTTTGCAAGCTTTGGTATTAATGCCGTTTCAATTTTTTTGTCATTTTTCTTTACGGCACTTGTTAGTTCTGAAATTTCTTGATTCTGGATATGAATTGCTAGATTAGGCATGCTGGATTGTTCTTTCTTTTAGAATGGATGGAGTTGAGCAATTAATAATTGTAGATAAAACAGCCTTGGTTGAATTAATGACATTTTCCCTCACAAAATCTGTGATTTTTTTCCTTCTGCAGGTTTTTACATTTTAAGAGTAGCTGAATCAGATGAGGCGGATGGTCTTTTGCTAATTACTTCAACTTAGGTAGACGAATCTGCCTTGGTGAATCTGTCAAGATTGAAGAATAGGTTTGTATATATTAATTAATAATTAATGTTAGTGCTGAAGCTTTTTTGTTTTGTGTTTGTGTGCTTCATTGTCTTTGCACTAATTCTTCTAATTTAATTTGCCCTGAATTCACTGTGCAGACTGCAGATTACTTGTCTGGCTGAAAGGATTCAAAATGAGTTGGAACCCACACATGGAGGTCCATTACAATACCATTAGCTATCCCTATAATACAGCAGGAAGCTTTATCGAATATTTTGAAGGTCTCACCTATGAACATGTCAACTTCATTTTTTCTGGTGCATCACATGCTCAGGTGCCTGCAAAAATTGTCATTTATATCCTGTTTAAGATATTTTATGTGAGCCTTGGTTTGATGGAAATTGTTCTTCTTATCTTGTTTTCTTAATGTAAATCTGTCCTGTAGCTGTGTTTCACTATTTTATCTGAAACTTTGTTGTTGTTGTTCTTTTGTTATTAATGATAGGCTACTAGAAAGATTCATAATTCTAAAGTAAAGATATAGAATTCCATTTATATATGCAGGAGAGTTCATACCCTTCAAATTCAAGCTTTTACAAGTTTGGACTATCTGAACCAGAGAATACTTCATACTATCGTTACGGTCATGGTTATGAGGTAAATCATCACGAACCTCTGGTGGATGAGTATAGGAGACCTTCAGAGAACTCATTGACAATCAATGAACAGTCAGCAGCAGTAAGCACAGAATGGGTTGAAGGTGGAAACACTGACACACAAGACAATTCTATTGAATGTAAGTTTGTGATTTTCATCCATCTGAAAATATTTTTTTGTAAATTTATAAAGGATTTAGATTAGCCTTGGAACAATGGAAACAACAAATGGCCCATCATGCACGTTATAATTAATTAATTACAACAGTAATATCTGGGTGTTGAAATGCAGTCTTGGGTATATATGTAAGTTCCTAAAAAGTTCATTCTGCTCAATTTATACTGCTACACCTGATTCTTTTCGTGAGCATCATAATGTTTGAGAAACTGGTTGTTGTCCTAAGTCAGTAATTAATTCAGTTATCAATGACATGATCTTAAGCCCTTTATATGATCCTTAGGATTAGCTGTAATTTAGCCGATCTTTCTAAAACTAGAGAATGGATATTTCTCTAATTTGTGGATGACTTATTTAATTTTCACTTTTCCTCTATACCTCTTCATTAATCTTTATCCTGTCTTTTTGCTAAGAAGGAAATAAATGTTGAAGCTTTTAACTATTGTTGTAAGGAAAATATGGACTTGGGTCCTCTGTGGGGACAGATCTATAAAACATCTAAGGGGGACCTGGACATGTATAATTGCATTGAATATAAGTATGTAGAAGTCAAAATAATGAGCCTGAAAATTGAAGTCATAGAATTGTGAGACTTTTAGTGTTTTAGTTACAAAAGTGTAGTGAACAATGGACATTAGTTCAGAACATATAAATTTAAAATAAAGTAATAAACTAACAAGGCTTGTCCCCCTTTGAATCTGTCTCTGATCCCCTCTATCAATGCTTTGTTCAACTCCTTAAAAGAAATAGACAGAGACAAAGGAGTTAAATAAGTAGTTCCACTTTGGTCAACCATCCGTATATGGTAGCCCTTTCCCAGAACAAATATTTGTAGGACTTTTTTTAAGCTTAAATCCATAGACAAGGCAGTAGATTCTGTTAATGACCTCTTCATTTATATCCATGCAAACCCCTTTTTGCAGATTTGATAGTTGAGTCCTTTCACCACCCTACATATAAAATGTTTTCTCACATTTTGAACAACTTTGTCTCTTTTCTTTAGGTCCTCGAAGACATCATAGTAATTCAAATGATTATCAGGTATTTTCCTTCAAGACTCCTGATGCCTGAAAAGAAGTTTATACAGTTACCTTTAGCCATTCATCGGTTCGAATCACAATAAATAATTATCTAACAAGCCATATTATGCAGGTTATTTGGCAAGACAATATTGATCCGGACAACATGACCTATGAGGTTGGATTGAGTCTCGGATTCCTTCTCTTTCTAGGCATTATATAGTATTTCCTTAAGTATAGCTACTAAATATTTTGTTTCTTTGGAGTCAATCTTCTAGATATACACAATAGTTAATCTTGAAATTATTTGACCAAGGGAACATACTTTGGTTACTTGTTTATTTTTATGTCTTTCATTGTTTTATGCTTCAAAGTACACATTATTCTACATGAGATGGTTTCTCTTGGAAAATATTGTTTGCAAATCACTTCATAACATTGTCACAGTTAATTATGTGTCCTTATGAGCTAGATGGCATTACATATTTTAATTGTAATTGGTAAATTCGGTTATTTTCCTTCTACTGCTGGTTTATTAGTTCTGGAGAAAAATAGAAGTTAACAAGGTAATATTTATGTAGAAAATTGTCTCAGTTGCACGTGTTTTTCAATTAAATGTGTGGCAAATGGTAGTGTGATCTTAAATCATTATAGCATGCGAACATCTGTATAGATAGCAAATTAGCAATTAGAAAAGTGTGGAAGTATAGACTCCTTATATATTTGAGTGTATTATTTTCCAACATCAATATGGTATCCTTTATTGCAGGAACTACTTGAATTGGGTGAAGCTGTTGGAACTCAAAGCCGTGGTCTCACCCAAGAACAGATCTCCTCACTTCCGGTGTCAAAGTACAAATGTGGGTTCTTCTTGAGGAAGAAGTCACGGGATGAGAGGTGATATTTGGGTTTCTGGACTTGTTTTTTTTTTTTTTTTTTTTTAATGCAAATGCTGCTTTTCTTCTCCTTTCATTATTTCTGCTTTTTATTCTTGAACCTACTTGGTCCAAATTAATCTCGAGGAATTTTAGACTGTTGCTATTAAGCTTATGCTATGTGTTAAATTTCTATTAAGCTTATCAAAGAATTCTGTCTCGCGTGATCTGTAAATAAGAACAAAGTGCGTGTAAAACAAAAATGAATCAAGTTTGGTATTGTTTCTCTTTTGTTCCCTTGTATAATATAATATAGAATTGGAAACAGTCCAGATGGGAATTAACTTAAAAACTCCGTGTATTATTGATGAAAAAGTTATAACTTGCGTTCTCCCTGCTAATTTATTGATCTGACTTGTCTTCTTGTTTAGATGTGTGATTTGCCAGATGGAATATAAAAGAGGGGACAAGCGCATCACCTTGCCATGTAAACATGTTTATCATGCTAGTTGTGGGAACAAATGGCTTAGCATCAATAAGGCAAGATTTACTACTAACTTACTAATTTATCATGAGCTCAATAAGTGCTTTTAGTGCTAATTTTCACGTCTGCTGAGATACTTTTATTTTTGCTTTTCCTTCTGCGCTTATTTTTTCAGGCCTGCCCTATATGTTACACGGAAGTGTTTGCCGACAAGTCAAAACACAAATAATCTCAAGCGGATAAGTAACCTGCATATGTTTCTGTTTCTCCTTGAGTGTGGGGGTCTTTCATAGAAATACATTTTTATTTGATTTTTCCCTTTTCGTAGTGAGGTCAACCCTGGGTTTAGTAAAAATACGGAGAGAATCTAAAGTTTTTATAAAAGGATATGGACATGTATCAATTATCATTGTTGTACTGGAGAGGTTGGATTACGGTTTGTTTTCATAATATCTAATACAGTGTGCTGTGATTTCACGTAATTATTGTCTCGTGTTGCCGATACAGTGTTGTTGGAAAGCCATGTGAAAATGCATTCGCCGTTTTCATGATTTTTTTTAAAACACTCATCAAGTGCGTTAGGTCATTGGACTTTGCAGCACCTCGCAATTATTAGCGATAAAGGTAGATTGTTGTATAACGGTCCACCATTTACATGAGAAGAAAAACCGTAGACTACATGGTAGACAAATAATATTCGGGCACGTTAGGCATTAAAACCTGATGTTTTTAAGTGGTGCCATACTGCAAAAGTGAAGGAATAATCAATGCTGTCTGCTAACACGAGCTTTAACTTATGATTAAACAACCAATCGAGTAATTATTATTCACGGAAGCAGTGTTTCTCTTCCTTGACTTTTTCATTGCTCATATTATGGCTGAACTCTTGGTTAAGTTGAGTTTAGATGGACTTTTTTAACAATGTGCAAGAAAAATAATTTAATTTGGATAAAATTTTAATAAGTACTTGAAGGTGAAGAAATAAAAATAGAATATTGAACTTATTTTAAATGTTAAAATTAAACTATGTAATTTGATAAGTTAATTTTAAATTATGACAATTTGATTTATTTTCTTTTTTCATTTTCTCTCTCTTATAAGAACATGTTGATAATTTTATCTAAATTGTGAATCAATTAAGGTAAAACAACTTAGAATTTTCCATTAAGTTGTTCAACTTATGCACTTCATCATATTTGGAAATTCTTTTTTATTTATTAATTGAGGTGCATAAATTCATTTTACCTTATGGGAGAAGTGTCATTAGGCACTTAATCATATTTAGAAAATTTATTGGAAATTTTAGAGATTTGGGGGGGGGGGGGGGGGAAAAA
>PYAF01001948.1:334753-360402 GCA_007407185.1 Glycine tomentella
CAATTAATCATGGATTAGTTTTTCATCCATCCAAAGATTCACGGCTCATTGCTTTTTGTGACTCTGATTGGGGATCTGACATTGATGATAGGAAATCAACAAGTGGTTTTTGTGTTTATCTAGGCTCCAATCTTATTTCCTGGGCAAGTAAAAAGCAACAAGCAGTATCCCGATCCAGCACTGAGGCAGAATTTCGAAGCTTGGCATCCACTATAGCAGAGATTACTTGGCTCCAATCTCTTCTTTCTGAACTACATATTCCTTGCACAAGTCTTCCTACTATTTTCTGTGATAATTCAAGTGCAGTCATGTTAGCAGCAAATCCCATTATGCATCAACACACCAAGCATTTTGAAATAGATCTCTACTTTGTTCGTGACCGTGTTCTACATAAACAAGTTTTTGTTCAACATATTCCTGGCAGTGAACAAGTCGCAGATATTTTAACCAAACCACTTTCTGCTCCTGCTTTCAATCGCTTTCGTCACAAACTCAGAGTCATTTCATCTCCGCTGAGTTTGAGGGGGGATGACAGTAGAATAACTGAAATTTGTTAAGTTAGTTTGTCTGTTATATACCTATATAAAGCTTATTCATGTATGTTGATAATAATCTCAGTAATATTCTTTCTTTTCATCTTCTTCTACACCTGTGTTCTCTTTTCTGTTTTTCCTTTTGGGACTGATACCTTTCACGCACGATGTAAAATAAAGTCTTTAAAAGTGAGCTGGTTAATTAATGGGCACGACCTGTCAAGAAATTAATTAAGCTTTGAACAAATATAATATAGAAGGATATATACTACTATATGTATATAGTCCCCGTGTATGCCTCCCACTTTCAAAACTAATAGATAGCAGAATATTAAAGTTCTGTCAAAAATGAAAAGCAAAATATTAAAAATAACAAAAAACCTGCATATGCCTAATTAAAATGAGCAATCTGAATATATGATATAATTATTATTTTGGCCAATGAGAAAGGAGACGTTATGTTAGAGGAAAAGACATTCCAACTTGCACGGGTATAGGAAGCTAATTGTATTGATATATATATATATATATATATATATATATATATATATGTATGAATGGAGAGAAATTTTTTTAAAAGAAAATATTGTCAAGAGAAAAATACTTATAAATGTCCTGTGTTTCAGAAAATTTATTTCAAGATATCGGGTGACATTTTCTACATGTATAATATCTTTATAGCTATTTAAAAAGTTAAAAAAGACCGACATAATGCTCCCCTTAAATATACAAATTAATACCAGACCATAACTGAGATACTATTGGGACATTAGAAACAAAGTTATTTAACGAAGACTATAAGACTATACCGACGCACGACAACTGAATGTATCAAGTAAATTGGTAAAATTGGGGACAAATTTTCCTATGGCAAAGTAACAGCGTTTTAGAAGATGACTTCAATTCGTTGATTAAAATACTATTATGCCTTCTTGAACGATTATTCTCCCAATCTCCTCCGTCAGGCCACACCTTTACCCGTTACCTTCAACAAACGAAATATCTGAATATCCCATTCATGATGAGCCTAGTCGAAACACTGATATATCCCTTTTTCTTTTCTGGTGCATACTGATTTTTCCCTTCATGTAGGATACTTTTCAACAGTTTTACTACAAGAAGCTTGCACCATAAGTAACTATAAAATTAAACTAGAAGAACGAATGTCCAAAATTTCCTTGGCTATGAGCATTGTATTACAAATTTATATATACAACCACAAACGGTTAGCCTCTAACCAATTATTTCAGACTTAGGAAAACATAAAAGTAAGAATTAATAGTATTAATACCAAATGGAAGATGCAACAATCAATATCGATCCCTTCCCATAACCATTTCGCGTTCAATCCGGTGGCACAATATTGCTTTAATATATTACTGGAACCGAAGCAGCAATAATAGCTAGATCATTCACATATGTATCAATACATATGGCAATCGATTTCTGAATATTAACCAAGTGTCATGAATAATGAATCTATAATAATGAGTCTTCAATGTAAATGAAATTAAGTCTTACCACTAAACTTGCTCTGCGATAATTTGATTCGAATTAACTGGGTTAGAAGATTACTACAAGGACTAAATTAATTATTTTGAAAAAAAAAAGGAGAAATTAAGAGAATAACAAAGGGAGAATTAGCTGGTAGGTGGAGAGAGGAATTGAATGAGACAGAAACATGCATGTCCGTTAGCTAGCCAAAGTATTTTTAAGTCATACTATGTCAAATCAGAAAAACAACACGCAGGATAATATTACAAGTTTTCAACACAAGAATAAATTAAGAAATAAATAACATTACAACAAATCTTTCCACCGTCGATCTACATTACAACAAAATTGTACGAGCTTTCAAATTAAACTCAGGAATCCATTTACTGCTGTCCGCTGCCTGCAGTAGCATAAAAATAAAACTCTGGTACACGGAGTGGAACTTATCAAAGTTAGAAAAACTTCAGGTGGTGAAAAAAGCAAGGCAAAAGGTGTACACACGTGTTATATGGATTAAAACAATTAATGTAGTTCTACTGGCATAGAAAGTAATTATACCAAGTCAAAAATTAATTTTTTTTAAGCCACCGTCAGAATTTTCTACTGTATTATTATAATTCGTCAAGTATGTTAGTTAGCCTGTTGACAAGGATGTCTTATATAACCTGAATCAGTTTTCACCGACGATACATAAAATAACCATAAAGACAAGATTATGTTTTTATAATCCAAAAATATGGCAATTATGAATAAAGAACCAGAGCTAATTATAAAGAAAACACACTTTAAAGAATTCGGGCAAGTTTTGCATTTGACTTTATCAGCAATTTCACACTTAGGCTCTCGCGATCATAATGCCATGTTCTCCACAAAAAGGCAAAGGAAATAATCAGAATTGTCTACTATACATGACGCGCTTCTAAATTGTTTGTTTAAATCTAACAAGAGCTCATTCAGCCGTACCATCACCAACTCTCTTCTTGACTTTGTTCCCAGCCCCGTGTTGTGGAAAAAATGAAATCGTTTAATGGAAACCACTACATCAAGTTGAAATGTTAAAATAATGTAATCATATTTTGAAACTTTAAGCCAGACTGTCACCTAACAAAGATATCTTATCAGCCATCATTGAAGGCAAACACTATATAAAGGCTTGCAATCCATGCTTTGCAAAGCAAGAAATTAATAGAGCATAAGTCTTCTAAAGGACGAAAACGAGGGCTGCACACCACATAGAGAAGATGGGAACGAGGCAATGGCCTCCATTGATCATTGCATTAGCATTTTGCCTAGTGGCTATGAGTGTTAGTGCTGATGATAAGCCTTACAATGGCCAACCATCCAACTACTATCCACACCCTACGCCCCCACCATATCAACAAGTAAATCCACCTTATTATTACAAGTCACCTCCATATTACTATAAATCTTCACCACCACCCTCTCCATCATCGCCACCTCCTTATGTTCGCAAATTTCCTCCATATTATTACAAATCACCTCCACCTCCATCTCCATCCCCACCACCACCATATGTCTATAAGTCTCCCCCTCCACCTTCTCCATCTCCCCCACCTCCATATATTTATAAGTCACCACCTCCGCCTTCTCCTTCTCCCCCTCCACCATATGTCTACAAGTCCCCACCACCACCTTCACCATCCCCACCACCTCTATATATTTACAAGTCACCACCGCCACCATCTCCTCCACCTCCTCCACCATACGTCTATAAGTCTCCACCTCCTCCATCTCCCTCTCCTCCTCCACCATATGTTTACAAGTCTCCTCCTCCTCCATCACCTTCACCACCTCCACCTTATGTTTACAAGTCTCCTCCGCCACCATTTTCATCTCCACCACCTCCATATGTTTATAAATCTCCTCCCCCGCCATCTCCCTCACCTCCTCCTCCATATGTTTACAAATCTCCACCCCCACCATCTTCATCACCTCCTCCACCATATGTTTATAAGTCACCACCACCTCCATCTTTATCACCACCCCCTCCATATGTTTACAAGTCTCCACCTCCTCCATCCCCTTCTCCACCTCCTCCATATGTCTATAAGTCACCACCGCCACCATCTCCATCACCACCACCTCCATATGTTTATAAATCTCCTCCCCCACCATCTCCCTCACCTCCTCCACCATATGTCTACAAGTCTCCACCCCCACCATCTCCTTCACCACCTCCTCCATATTATTACAAATCTCCACCACCACCTTCTCCTTCACCTCCTCCGCCATACATTTACATGTCACCCCCACCTCCTTCACCTTCTCCACCTCCTCCATATATCTATAAGTCACCACCACCACCATCCCCATTGCCACCACCTCCATATGTTTATAAATCTCCTCCCCCACCATCTCCATCACCTCCTCCACCATATGTTTACAAATCCCCACCACCACCATCCCCATCACCACCACCTCCATATGTTTATAAGTCACCTCCCCCACCATCACCTTCACCACCACCACCATATGTCTACAAATCTCCACCTCCACCATCACCATCACCTCCTCCACCCTATGTATACAAGTCACCACCCCCACCATCACCTTCACCACCTCCTTCATATAACTACAAATCTCCACCTCCACCCTATCTCTACAAGTCCCCACCCCCACCATCTCCTTCACCACCTCCTCCATATTACTATAAATCGCCACCACCACCATCTCCCTCGCCTCCTCCGTCATACATTTACAAGTCACCGCCACCTCCTTCACCTTTCCCACCTCCTTTATACATATATAAGTCTCCGCCTCCACCTTCTCCATTGTCTCCTCCACCATATTATTACAAGTCGCCACCTCCTCCATCCCCTTCACCACCTCCTCCATATTACTACAAGTCTCCACCACCTCCATCACCTTCACCGCCTCCTCCATACTATTATAAGTCTCCACCTCCACCATCACATTCGCCTCCTCCACCCTATCACCCCTACCTCTATAACTCACCCCCACCTCCTGCGTATTAAGCTTGCGGCTAAATCAATTTGAAATTTTTTAATAAATTATATATGTTTGTTGAGTTTAATTTGTAATTACAATAATTTATTGAGAATAAGGTTCACACTAAAGTAAGTCTTATTTTGGCTGTAGTGTGTAGCCCATGAGTGTGTATTGGTGGTAATTCAAAAGTTTGTATTAATCTGTTTTTTCCAAATATACATTTAATATCATATTTCATTCTTTTGGTACGGTGTTGGTTTCCATTTTTCTCTTTACGTTATGAAATTACAACTTCAATTTTATTATCTTTTCTTCAATGAATTAAAGTTAATAATTTAATCTTCATATTAAGGATCATAAATTGAAAACTAAACTAATATTACTATTAGCTAAACCAATAAAAGTATTGTAAAATATGATATAAAAAGTATTATATTAGTCATGAATCTTTAGAAAAATGTTCATATAAAACTATTACTTTTATAAAAAAAATATTAATTTAAGAAACATAATAAATTCACTACAAGAAATATGAGAATTAGAAAATAAGTTATGTCATCGTCATTCCCACGCTAATTAGCAAAGGATCAGAGCGGAAAAATACTTTTTAGCTAATTGGTGTGCAAGTATTTTGTCTCTATTCCTTGCTCCTTAGTGACGGAATGAGTCCCTGGCAAAAGTGATAAATTATTTAGTGAGGAAATTTGGACTTCGCAAGCCGTTGCAAAGTCCTTACAAAATCTTTATTAAATTTAAAAGTGAAATTTTTATATAGCGACACAGTAGCTTGCACACCCCTTGCAAATTAGCGACTAGTGTGTTCCCTTGCAGTGTCGTCCCAATTGCCTGACAAAATGGTTTGAGACTTAACAAGATGAATTGTGTTTAGCTAGAGATATGTTTCCTCACAAATTAGCGACGAAATGTCTTGGTAGCAAATCCCTCACAAATATATTTGCTTTAATTTTATACTAATATTCAATTATTATTAAATATAAATAAATCATTAAATATAATTATCTATTAAGTATTTCAAAACATATATTGTAATTAAAGTTAAAAATTAGATTTAAATTTAGATCAGTTCAGATTACAATAATATTATTATTTTGCTTATTTTAAAAATATCCTCATTTTGATATGTTATTATAATTTGAATTAAATTAAATAACATTAAATATAGGTAATAATATTTTAAAAGAATAAAAAATTATAAAAATTAATACACGAGACTCCATATAATTTAATGAGAAGTCATATAACAAAAAATAAATATTCATATTTATAATCTAAGAATAAATCGATAATTATTAGCCATATGATGTCAAGATTGAATGATTAATTAAATTAATTTTCTTTTTCAATTTATTGTGTAATTATTCCAAAACTATTAATATTGATAGGACTTGATGTATCGTTTTTTGGGGGGATCACCATGACATTAGTCAATGACTAATTTTTACTGAAAAAAAAAACTGACTTATTATATTGTTTTTCTTTTTTTTAATCTACCTATGCAATCTATTTATGATTTTATGTGTTATATATATTTGAAGCGTTCCCATCCCATTATTCACGATTCGGATTCCTGAGAGAAAAAGTGTGAATATGGGCCACGATGGCTTCACTCAGAATTTAGAACAGTTTTTTTTTTTTTTTTTTCCGTGTGATTTAAAAGAAAGTCTTCACAAGTGAGCTGGCTATCATCTACACTTGCATCACGGAGCAACCAGCCAAGCAAATTAATTTAGCTTTGATCACATATATAGAAGTATGTGTAGTCTCCCTATTGTATGCCTCTCACTTACTAAGTCATTAAGTATCACTTTATATACATAAAAAAAAAAAAAACTATTACTAGCAAAATGAAAGATAAACAACCCGCGTATATATGTCTAATTAAAGTGAACAATTAATATGATACAAAACTATTATTTTAGCCAATGAGAAAGGAGAAGTAACCATGTCAAACGAAAAGAAATTCCAACTTGCACTATTAGGAAGCTACAAACCGATCGACGTGGTTACTTCCCAATATATAGTAGCCTGTTAAAAAACTAATGGTTCAAGTTATTTAACAAAGACTATAAACCGACATTGGAGAAATAATAATTAAAGAAGATGGAGGTGAGATATTGTGCGTAATATTGCAAGCTAGTAATAAACTTGCTAAAATTAATGGGGATAAAAATTCCTATGACAAAGTAACAGCGTTTAGAAGACATGTATGTTCTTCTAAAAAAGGAGACATATATGTTGATTAAAATTAAACACTATGCCTTCTAACTAGAACGATATTCTTCGCCATTAAAGCAACACTATATATGAAAATATCTAATACATTAATATACTTTTTCTATTTTCTAGTGCATATATATATACTGGGAGATCTTTCTGTAGTTTATGTAGGATATTTTGGTACATTTTTACGACAGGCATTAGTAACTCTTGATCTGAAAAAGTTGGGGCTATGAGTGTAGTATGATTATATGAGAGCCACATATATGAGGCATAAATACAACAGAGATTTAACCAATGAGATATAAACAAATTATATAAGTAAAATTAACATTTCACTTTAATCCAGAATTTTAATATTTTGATTTATAAATTTTTTTTACTTATAATGTTTAATATTCTTATTTCTGTTAGATATGAGATTTCAATTCGCACTTGTGTTAAAACAGTGTAATTTATTTTCTGCTCATGTAATTTCACATTCCTTCCAATTTTCTCGTTAGGCTGGCAATAGGTGAAAATTAAAGGAAACAACATTTAACCACTCTATAAGTCCATCTCATACTGCTATAAGTGGAGCAATTTTTGTGTTGAGCTGTGCAGTTCAATGACAAGTTTAAATCGATCACCTTCTAATCTGCTCCTATTTAGCCACACTTCTATGGTGAAAATTAACAAGTCCTGTCCTCTGAACTTGGAATTTTCTAATGCAATTCGAATTAAATGGGCACTAATAGAAGATTACAACCACGATTAATTTAATTAATTTGATAAAAATGAGAGAGAGAAAAAATAACAAAAAAGGAGTTATCAGGTAGTTAAAGAGACAAATCAAATTAAAAAGAGACGTGATTTCAACAAGCAAGCAACGACGTGTTAATCGAAGTATTTTTATAGTCTTTTTTTGTATCAAATCAAATACAAATATACATTGAATAATATTACACATTCAACATAAAAATAAAGAAATAAATAACCTTACAACATATCTTTCCACAATCAATCTACATTTCGACACCAAGTACTTTTTATTTACAAAATATTACACGGGCTTTTTTTTAAGACATATTACACGAGCTTTCAAACACGCAAAAATCCATTTACTGCTCTAGCTAGCATAAAAAAAAATCTAGTTGCAGGGTGGAATTGATCAAAGAATCTATTAGAACAAACTTCTCTGGTGGCAAAAAAAACGCGTTTACACACGTGATATTGATTAAAAAAATTAACGTAGTGTACTGGCATAGAAAGAAATTATATATACTATGTCAAAAATTAAAATGTTGAAGTCACAAGAATGAGAATTCTCTACAGTGTTATCAAGTATGTTAGTTTATCCTATTGACAAGGATGTCTTGTAAGCTGAAGAAGTTTTCACCGACGACATAAGAATAAAATAGCAATAAAGATAAGTTTATGTTTTTATATTCCGAAAAGAAGAAAGAACCAAAGTTAATTATAAAGAAAAAAACATGTAAGAGAATTGGAGCAAGTTTTGCATTGGACTTTAGCAGCCGTTTCACACGTTAGGGCTCGCAATCATGATGGCCAGTTCTCCATGAAATGGCAGAGGAAATAATCAGAGTTGTCTGCTATAACGCGCTCTTTCAATTATTTGTTTATATCAAACAAGAACTCTTCATTCAGCCATGCCATCACCTACTCTCTTCTTGACTTTGTACCCAGCCCGCATTGTGGAAAATATAATCCTTTAATGCTAAACCACAACATCAAGTTGAAATAATTTAAATATATTTTCAAACTTTAAGCCAGACTGTCATCTAACAACGATATCTTATCGACCATGATTGAATGCAAACACTATATAAAGGCTTACAATCCATACTCTTTGCCAAGCAAGAATTAATACACCATAAATCTTCAAAAGACGACGACAAAGGTAATTGCACATTCAGAAAGATGGGAGCGAGGCAATGGCCTCGTTTGATCATTGCATTAGCATTTTGCGTAATGTCTATGAGTGTTGCCGCTGATGATAAGCCTTACTATGGCCAACCATCTAACTACTATCCACACCCCACACCACCACCATATCACCAAATAAACCCACCCTATTATTATAATTCACCTCCATATTACTACAAATCTCCACATCCACCCTCTCCATCACCACCACCTTCTTATGTTCGCAAATTCCCTCCATATTATTACAAATCACCTCCACCACCTTCTCCATCACTTCCTCCACCATATGTTTATAAATCTCCTCCACCACCATCTCCTTCTCCTCCTCCGCCTTATGTCTACAAGTCTCCCCCTCCACCCTCTCCATCTCCCCCACCTCCATATATCTATAAGTCACCACCTCCGCCTTCTCCTTCTCCCCCTCCGCCTTATGTCTACAAGTCTCCCCCTCCACCGTCTCCATCTCCCCCACCTCCATATATTTATAAGTCACCACCTCCGCCTTCTCCTTCTCCCCCTCCACCATATGTCTACAAGTCCCCACCACCACCTTCACCATCCCCACCACCTCCATATATTTACAAATCTCCTCCTCCACCATCTCCCTCACCTCCTCCTCCATATGTTTATAAGTCACCACCACCTCCTTCTCCATCACCACCTCCACCATATGTTTACAAGTCTCCTCCTCCACCATCTCCTTCACCACCTTCTCCATATGTTTATAAGTCACCACCACCACCATCTCCATCACCACCACCTCCCTATATCTATAAGTCTCCACCTCCATCATCTCTCTCTCCTCCCCCACCATATGTTTACAAATCTCCACCCCCACCATCACCCTCACCTCCCCCACCTTATATCTACAAATCCCCCCCTCCACCATCTCCCTCACCACCACCTCCATATGTTTATACGTCACCTCCCCCACCATCTCCTTCACCTCCTCCCCCATATTACTACAAATCTCCACCTCCACCTTCCCCTTCACCACCTCCACCCTATGTCTATAAGTCACCGCCTCCTCCATCTCGTTCACCACCTCCTCCATATGTCTACAAGTCTCCACCCCCTCCATCTCCTTCACCGCCTCCTCCATATTACTACAAATCTCCACCCCCACCATCTCCTTCGCCTCCTCCACCATATATCTATAAGTCACCACCACCTTCTTCACCTTCACCATATGTATATAAATCTCCACCTCCACCTTCTCCATCGCCTCCTCCACCATATTACTATAAGTCACCACCTCCTCCATCACCTTCACCGCCTCCTCCATATTACTACAAGTCTCCACCTCCTTCATCACCTTCGCCTCCTCCACCATATCACCCCTACCTCTATAACTCACCCCCACCTCCTGTATATTAAGTTTGCGGCTAAAGCAATTTGATTTTGTTTCTTTTCAATAAATTATGTTCAACATTGTTGCAATTAATCTGTAATCACTTGTGTATTAATAATAGGGTCTACACTAAAGTGAAAGCCTTGTTTGGTTGTAGTGTAGCCCATGCGTGTGTATTGGTTTTAACTCGGAAGTGTGTATGGATCTCTCTTACCAAATATATATACATTAATAACAAATTTTTTTCTTCATTGGTGTTGGATTCCATTTTCTTCATTCCATTATGAAATTGTGATCTTGAAGAAACTCACGAATAATGAACTTTCTATATGGTAAAACTAGATTTGATTGTACTCGTTTTACTAAAAGAAGAAATCGAGAATTGAATGACTTTACAGTTATTTAAGTTACATCGATATAATTTGATCATATATATATATATATGCACTTGTAAGCAATGAACAAGTGAATCCTTTTTAATTTGGATGATTTTAATTAAACGAAAGAAGTAAATAAAGCAGTTAGCAGTTTAAAATTGTGTGTTTAGTTCTCTCCTACCGTACTTTTCAAAACATTTAACAATTAAATGTGAAAGCAATAATCATTAAAAGAGATAACAAGGAGAAAAAAAATATAAATATGGTAAATGTTGTTTTGGAATGGATATTTCTTAATCCATTTACAATCCATAATGGATATTCTAAAACATATTTTAAAAATGGGTATTCTAGAATACCTATTTTGGAAGAAATAAATCTAAAACAAATTTTTTTGGAATGGATATTCTGGAACATGCTTCGAGATTTGCAAGTCTATTATGAAATACTTATTCCATAACATACTTGTAAACTGGAATATGTTTTGAAATACCTATTCCAGAAGTCAAAAAAATAAAAGTTTTGTATTACCAAATATGTGTTCTTTGCACATTTTTTGAATTTACAATTGTATTATAGAATGATCATTCATAATAGACTTAAAAATCCTAAAATGAGTTTCGGAACACCTAAATTAGAATCCAACACCTAGAACCCACTCCACAGAAGTCAAACATCCACACGATACTGAAGAGTGCTCCAACCAATTGTGCTACTAGGTCATTTATGTTAAAAGTTAATTAATGTCACTATATATAACATTAAATTTTTTTAATGCATACATATAAATTTACATAATAAGTTTATAATAATTAATTTTTATCTAATAATATATTTTTTACATATATAAATTTCTAAAGTATATGAACCTATGATTTTATAAAATTAAAATTTCTAATATATATGAACCTAATATTTTTTATTCAAACCTATAATTTTTTATTAAACCATGATTTTTATTTTAAATTTATTGTTATAAAATATGCATTTAATTGTTATAAAATTTATTATGTAAATTTATATGTGTATTAAATATGCATTAAAAAATTTAATGTTATATTTAATGACATTAATTAGCTTTTAACATAAAGGCTAGTAGTTCAATTGGTTAGAGTATCGCACTTGTAACCGAAAGGTTGCAGGTTTGACACCTGTTGGTCAATCTGGATCCGTATGCACCTTACAAATTACAGATTCGTTCTTATGGATTACGAATCCGTATGCACATTACGGATTATGGATTACAAATCTGCAAGATTTTTATGGATTACGAGCTGGACAAAATTGATATTACACTGATTATGTTTGATGTATAAGAAAATTGGTTGGTGTAGGAAGGATAACCCTTCGTATGCTACTGCCCCAACCCACATAAGGATGGGCCCATAACATAACCCAGCCCAGGCCCATATCAGTGTCTTCTGCACTTTAAATTCAAAAGCAGCCTCAATCTGATTCCAACAACACTAAATAATAAAAAAGGAGGCTGAAGCATAATCAGCGTGGCGGTGTAAGATGGTGCCGACGGTGATCGAGGAGGTGCGAACCCTCTGGATTGGCGATTTACAGTACTGGGTCGACGAGTCCTACCTCTCTCAGTGCTTCGCCCACAGCGGCGAAGTGGTTTCCATCAAAATCATCCGCAACAAGCTGACGGGCCAGCCCGAGGGCTATGGCTTCGTCGAGTTCGTCTCGCACGCCTCGGCCGAAGCCTTTCTCCGAACCTACAACGGAGCCCAAATGCCCGGCACAGACCAGACCTTCAGGCTCAATTGGGCCTCGTTCGGGGACTCCGGGCCCGACCACTCCATCTTCGTCGGCGATCTCGCCCCCGACGTCACCGATTTCCTCCTCCAGGAGACTTTCCAGGCCCATTATCCCTCCGTTAAAGGGGCCAAAGTCGTCACGGACCCCGCCACGGGCCGCTCCAAGGGCTATGGGTTTGTTAAGTTCGCCGATGAGGCCCAGAGGAACCGCGCCATGACTGAAATGAACGGCGTTTATTGCTCCACGCGCCCAATGCGTATCAGCGTGGCTACTCCTAAGAAGAACGCTTCTTTTCAACACCAATATGCTCCACCTAAAGGTAAGTGCAATACTACTCTTCGTTAGATTTTATTTTTATTGCAACTTTGAAGAGGCGCTTATTTTGAATTTGATTACTTTGCAGCAATGTATCAATTTCCTGCATACACTGCTCCAGTGAGTACTGTTACGCCAGAGAATGATGTGAATAATACCACTGTAAGTCGGATACATCACTGACCAATAATTTATTTGTGATGATGAGTAAATAACCGTTTTAGTCTTGCAAGTGTATAGCGTTGTTACATCAGTGTCTGAAATTAGGAAATTTCAAATAAGTCCAATCACATTAGTCCAAAATTCAGAAAAACGTATTATTTGAGAGATAATATTAACACATTTAGGGATCAAAATGATAGTAAGGCTTTTAGTTTATGAACTTGGATGAAACAACTGGAACTTTTAGGGACTTAATTTGGAATTTTTTAATTTTAGAGACTGATGTGACCGCATATTTAAGTGATAGCACGTTATGCTTTCAGGAATTAAATTGGTGGTTTACTCTTTATGTAATTTTATGGTACTCTTACTTACATCCGTTTGTGTTGCAGGTTTGTATTGGTAATTTGGATCTTAATGTGATGGAGGAGGAGCTTAAGCAAGCCTTTGTGCAATTTGGAGATATTGTGTTGGTCAAAATTTATGCTGGCAAAGGATATGGTTATGTTCAATTTGGAACTAGGTTTTGCTTTTTTACCCTTAATCTTTAACATGTGAATCTTTGTGGGGTTACTCTAATATTTTGAAACTCAAAGGGTAAATGATATGATTTTGACTGTTGCTACCCCTTTTCCAAGGCAATAAGTTTCATGTGGCCTGATGTCATGTTACTCTGCATCGTATGAGGTCTTTCATCAATCTTAGTTTCTTCTCCTTCTTCCTTTTCTCGTTATTAATTGGCTTTTTAACTGCTTCGATGGCTTTTGTCTGTAGAGCGTGTGCTGAAGATGCCATTCAGAGGATGCAAGGGAAGGTAATAGGTCAACAAGTGATCCAAATTTCTTGGGGCAGTACCTTGACAGCTAGACAGGTGATTTTTTCTTTGGAAATGATTCAACTATTGACAAAATGAATTAGATTGTTGTGCTTACACTGGCCAGTTGCATGTTTGTCATATACAATGCATTTTAATTTTGAAAACTAATTTAATGTATACAACTATATAAGGTCTTCCAATATTTGTAGGTCGGTAACATATGGCCTTGTTTAGGGTTATTGTCCTTGAGAATTTGATCTTTAGCCAGGTTCAGTGGTGTTATATGATTTATGTAGCTGATCTCACCCAATGTGATAAAGTTTTTGTTGTTGTTGTATTATGTTTTGCCATGTTTAGTGGTTTGGCTGTTTGGTCGTTGAAAGATGTTTGGAAGATGAGTCTAGACTCTACTTGACAATCATGAGATTGATGCCTATGAAGGTTGGTTCAGTTGATAGGATTGGAATGTTAGTAAAAAGGAATAAGGTTCAAGTCCAGTTGGAGGTCTTTCTTTATATGTTATCACAATGGCATATGCAAACTGGGTTTGGAGCCACTTCCCCTAAATTTTCATTCACAGAGAAAAAAAAGTAACAAGGTTGTGATGATATGTGGTGACACAAGGAAAGATAATATATGAGAAAGCTAAATATTAGCTCAAAGCTGACTAGTTTTAGTTGAAGTTAAGATGATGTAGTATATAATTTAAGATAGCTGTAGCAGTTACATTTGAATGCCCAATTCTAAAAATTAATTAAATAATATTATAGAAGGGGTATTACTATAGGCTTCTCTTTTTTTCTTTTTTCTTTTTTAACTGGATACCAAACCTTAGTATAGATATATAAGATTCTTCATTAATGATGTTGGGCAACCAGATTAATAGTAGCTGGTATGTGGATTCACCTTTTAGTGTTCATTAGATGTGCAATTATGTTAGCACTAACAAAATTTATAATGAAACAATTTTAGGATGTACCCGGTGGCTGGGGTGCACAGATGGATCCAAGTCAATGGAGTGCCTACTATGGATATGGACAGGGTTATGAATCATATGTTTATGGTGCTACTCATGATCCCTCCTTGTATGCTTATGGTGCATATGCTGGTTATGCACAATACCCTCAAAATGTAGGTTTACATACGCGTCCGATGGAAGAGAATGACTTTTTTGAGTTACTCATGCATATTGATTGCTTACTTTTCAGGTTGAAGGTGCTCAAGACATGTCAGCAGTGTCTATGCCTATGGAGGAATTATATGATCCCCTGGCAATGCCTGATGTCGATAAGTAAGCTTCTCTCCTTTTTTTCATTTAGAAGTTATTGACATCTTAAAAATAATGTAAATTGGCTTTCACCAAAAGAAAAACTTGTATATATTGGCTCATTGTGTGTTTATGACAAATTTTTTATTGCTTTTCCAGATTAAATGCTGCATATCTTTCAATACACGAAAGTTCCATTTTAGGGCGGTCCCTTTGGCAGAGAACTTCGCAATCTTTACAGCAAGCCTAGGATCTATTTGTATTGTCTGGTCAATTTTAGGCATTAAGGCTTCAGAATATGGCTGTCTTACAATTTTGTGTTTGTTTCAACATGAGTGGAATAGCATGTTAATTAGATCAATGGTAGTATTTTATGATGTAATACTGAATATCAATGTTTTTATTTTAGTTTAGGATTTGAGTTTTAATAGTAATCTTGTATTAAAATTTAGATATGATGTCTTAAGGATATTGTGTCGTAATTTTCAGAATTCGTTGTAATTTAGGCTCTTTTTCCTATCTGTGCTTCCTAAATTTTGCGTGCTTATTTTCTGTATATTTTACAACTGGAACTACAACAACAAAGTTATCAATCCCACTTGCTATTACATAAAACATGCAAATACTTGGGGTATGGGGTAGACACGGTTAACAAACTGAAATATCCTCTAAAAGTTTTGATTTTTTTTAACGTCCAGTTTCTTTTGTATTCCTTAATATTTTCTTTCTCTATCTCTTTTCTTTTCATAACGGTATTTTTTATTCCTTCCTTTCTATTTCTATTTTCTTTTTACCTAAGTGGGAAAAAAAAGTTGTTAATTCAATTACAAGTTTTTCTATCAGGAGGGTTCAGTTGGTTAAAGAAAATATGTGAATTATTACAAACTTTTTTATATTCATCTTTGATTTCTATGAATAAAAAAAATGTTTTTTGATTTTTTCAGGTATTGGTAAACAACAATTATCTTCTGGTTTCCGCTCTTTATTTGATTGATTATCTTTTAATTTTAATTCTCTCTTTCTGATCTTGCTTAGATTTATATCATTTGATTATTCTTTAATTTTTATTACTGTTGGGAAAAAAAGGAAACTTTGTCAGGTTATTAGACACAAATATCATAAATCACGAATGTGTGTATCTTACTTCCTTAGGTTAGTGTAAAAAAATACACTAAAATTTGTTTCTAATAAAAATAACCGGAGTTAGTTTATTTACCAATGAATTTGCTGATAAAAAAAAAAATTTACCAATGAATTTTACTGTAATTATAGGAGAGAATGTGTTACTACAAGTGTTAGATATTTTGATGTACAATTAGGCGATTGACTAACCATCACATTACTCGGTGGTGTTCGGAAATTAATTTCATTAAATAATAGAGGAAAACTGGTTCATTTAATGACACTCACATCAAGTTGATTTAATAATTAAAAAAGAACATTGCTAACAATAATTTTTCACCTGCAATCGTTGTACTAGTATTTTTCAACTACCAATATACGATCACAATTCTCTTGCTACCACTAGTTTTCGTGGTTGCAAACATTAAGTTTGGATATTCATAATGATAGGGCATTTTGTGGGAGCGGAAGAATTAATAAGGTTGGTGTAATTGAGGATTTGGCAATGAATCTGTTAAATATGTATTCCTTGATAAGGTCTGGATACTAGACTACATAAGGTTTGGATACTATACTAGACTTCATTTGTTTTGAAATAACTGTCGTTTTTATATTAACATACAAAGATTTTAAATTAAAAATAAAAAATTTAACTTCAAAAGTTATAAACTCATTTGGTTAGTTTTCTTATCATTTCATTAATATTTCTATTTTAGTAAAAATTCTTAAATATAGTGAAAACATTGGGGAAAAAATGGTGTCTTCCTTTGCTAAAATGATAAATAATTTTTTAAAAAAAATAAAACTACTAAGAATTATTAGAATAATAAGAATATTAATTTTTAGGCCATTCTGATATTTGTTAGTTTCATTTCAACATAAAAACTATGATTTTTTTAATGAGAAGATGGAAACAAACCAAGGGCATCAGATGATATTATTAAAAGGAATTTTATAATAATAATAATTAATATTTATTTTATTAATTAGTTTTTATTTTTTAATGATATTTTGTGATTTATATAACCAAATTCACTTAATAAAGTAAAAAAAAAAAAATGGTTATCCCATTGTTCAAAAGAAAAACATATTGTTATTGTCTCATATCTTTTGTCCACAAGTACAAAACTTTTTTAGTTTCTTCCTTTTTTTTTTATTCATTGCTGCCTGAAGTGCAAACTTACAGTTCAAGTACCATAATTCGGTAAGATAGAAGAAGAGAGAGAGAGAGAGAGAGAAAAAAGAAAAAGAAAAAGAAAAAACAGAGACAAGACAGTCTTAATTACAAGCACGGTTGAAGAAGATATAATATAACCACACTCCCCGCAAGAAAAATTTAACCTGACATTACAATTAAGATGTTATAAGCTTGATATACCTCACCATCAAACTTTCCAAGATATAGCAACACTCTCGGAGTTGTGTCAAATTAATAAAAATAAGAAAGAAAAAAATAATCAATTGATTAAAAGATTGATTTATTGTCTTGCTTTGGTATTTTCTTAATCTCTAGAGCAACTACAAATAAAGTTTTTGACATTATTAGTCCTTTTAGTCCGGATTCAATCATTGGTGAATTTAATTCATTGAAATTTCGTTGAATTTAATTTTCCTAAATGCCTAGGTTATTGTAATATTTTTTTCTTTTAATTTAAATTACATTTTGTATAATTTGTATTAGCATAAAATCTTATTTGCGGTGATGAAATAAGGATAACTTAGATGCATAAAACTATTTTTGTATTATGCAAATTATCAAGGTAAAACCTTATATCAATTAGTAAGTTTCCTCTATGAAATAATTGCAATTCAGTTTAGTACTGCATGCAGCGATCATAAGATAATTGTCACATATATACCACGGGACTAATTCTTACTAAAATCAAGATGATTAAGAATTTAATAAGCAATTGTACATAGAACAATATTTATTGGGTACGCTTATAGGTAACATTTAATTAGTACATGAAGTCACCTACGTGCATGCTAGCTAGCTAGCTAAACATGATCTGCGATTAAACGTTTTGATGGTCTCTTTAAGCCCAACAGGACAAGGAGCAATCCCAGATAATCATAATTGTAAGAGACTTCAAGTAGTTGTAACTTGTTTAGTGTCCATGGAGGATATCTATACCAAAAATCAGTGAGGAAGCTTCTTCTTACAATTGCTTTCTGGTGGCTAAATGTGTCAAAGGAGAATTTCCCATGGTACATGCCAAACCCACTTTCCCCCACTCCTCCAAATGGAACAGTATCAGCTGCATACTGCACAAATTTAACACAAATATTATGCACTAAGTCTGAGGAATTAATAAATAAAATATGCAAAAAGATTAGACTAAGAGTGGAATATTAATGCTAGATAGGGTTTTGGTATTACTTGTAGAATTGCATCGTTGATAGTCACACTGCCAGATGATGTTTCGGATATCATTCTTCTCTGCAGTGTTTGGTTTTTGGTGAAAACATAAAGGGCAAGAGGCTTAGGTCTAGAATTTATGAATTTAATACTGTCCTCAATCTTCTCCAGCTGCAAATTATTAATAGGAAGATAAAGAAAAAAAAAATGGAACTCATTGGTCAAGTTGGAAAATATATATAGAGAAATACATATAGTATAACATTAGGTATAACTGAGAACAATATTGAATTTTTTACTATTTTTTTTTTTTTGTGACACATGTTGCATGAAGCTTACGGTAATAATTGGAAGTAATGGCCCAAAAATCTCTTCCGACATAATTGCTGCTTCCAGTGGGGGATCCACCAAGATCGTTGGCTCAATAAATCTGCACGAATTCACATAACGCTTTTTTCGGCTGATTAGTAATTGTACCACCAAATTTGTCTGGCCTTTCTAAGGAATTACCGTATTGCATTTAATGCGATAAATCTATACACAACTAATAAATGAATAATTCTAATTACGGAAGTGTTAGATAAGCAATTCTCTTTTTTATATATATTTCTAAAGATTAAATATTTTTTATTTAATACATTTTTTGTAAAATAATTGATAGATGTGTAAGAGAATATAATGTTGCTTATACTAAATAGACATTAATTATACGAGAATCTAGTGGAGAAAGGACAAAAGGAGTCAGTTAATTACAAGTTTTGTTCGTCCATTGAACCACCATAAATCACAGATTCTTTGACCTTTATATCAGCTAGAAGATTCTTCAATCTAGAGAAGTGGTGTTTATTAACTATCTTGGCAATAGTTTTGGATTGTTGAGGATTCTCTCCAAACATTTTCTTGATCCAGACCTTCATCAATTCCACCTAATTACAAGAACAAGAATAAGCACAACAAGGCAGCCCCTAGCTATATATATATATATATATATATATATATATATATATATAAACATATCAAGAAACAAATTAAGAACAGTGAAAAATGTCAAGGGATGTATGTATGTACCAGTTTTAAACAGTAAACCTTTTCCACAAGGACATAATCAATTGCTATGCATGCTTGACCAGCACAAGTCCCATATTTCCCCACAATAAGTCTCTTCACAGCGACCTCCATGTCCCAAGAAGATGAAAGGGAGTCAACAACTGCAGGGCATTTTCCACCCAACTCCAAAGTCACAGGAGTTAGATGCTTCACAGCAGCAGACATCACAATCCTCCCCACATGTGCACTTCCTGCCATTAGTTTTTACAACAATGGAAGAGGAAGAACAACATTTTGTTCTGTTAAGAAACAATTAAGGAGTAAGGACTAAAGTATGTTTTAAGTTTGTGTTTTTAAGTTGTTCAGTTAAAATAGGTTTAAGTCCTGTAATTTAAAAATGATGATTTTGATTCTTATATTTTTAATAATTAGTAAATTTCATCACTCTTAATTAAGAAGTTTAAGACACTAGACTGAGAAGCGAAATTCACCTATTATAAAAAAAATCAAGACTAAAATCATTATTTTTAAAGTAAGAGAAAATAAATGATTTGAATTTTATTTTAATAAGAATTCAATTTTGTAATATTTAGTTATAAATTATGATTTAAAAATTTATGTTAAAATTAACGTTAACGATCATTAATTTTGATAAATAAAATGGAGTCACTTATCACCCAAAACACATTTCATTGAAGAAGAAAAAAGTCATTTAATTTACCTGTGAAGAATATTTTGTCCCATTTTTGCCCTAGAAGTTGCTGGGTCTCTTGTGGCCCTCCTTGGATGACCTTAATGGCTTTATTGTCCAAATAAGTGGAGAGATTAGTTGCAAGTAGAGAAGAACATGCTGGAGACAACTCTGAAGGCTTTAAGATTGCTGCATTTCCCGCAGCTACTGCTCCTATAAGTGGCTCCAAGGATATTCCTGTAATTTTATACATCAATACCTCTTAATTAGTTAGCTACACAAACCTACATATGATGAACATATAATTAATGCAGTGATATAAATGTTGTTTCTAACTCACCAACGGGGAAATTCCAAGATGAAATAATGAGGACCAGACCAAGTGGCTCCGGAACAATTTCTGCACTGGTTAGCAATGCTAATTGCGGCAACGCAGCCTATCAAAATTAATTTGACCACTAGTTCCATCACATGTATTATCATATATAGTGTCATCTTCTAACGATTTCCAAGGTGAAGTTATATATACTATGTAACAATATTTTGAAGGAATAAACATGAACAACTTACCTTTTTGCCGGACATCCAATGTTTCAAAGACTTCAACGCCAGATTTAAGGTCTTAATCAACGTTCCTATCTGCGAGAATGGATCAAATAGTAAGAAATTATAAATGAAAATGGTTTATTATTCCCACATATTATAGCACAGCCAAAATACTTAAAAAGAGAACTTATGTGTAAGAAACTCTTTACTTCATTAATTAGCCATGCTAAAACACTTTTTATTGTAATATAATATAATAGCAGAAGAAATTAATATGTGAAAAGACACCTCGTCTCTGAAAGCTTCAAGTTGATGTTTCCCTAAATCATGCATGAGGGCTTTCATGATATCTTCTTGTTTTTCCATAAGAAAACGACGCAACCCTTTGAGCTGCGATTCTCGCCAAGACGCTTCCTTAGTCTTTCCACTCTCATAATACCCCCTCATGTCATTTAGATCTCTCTCCAAAGTTGGCATAATGATCTCCATCGTGCTTTTGTGGTGCTGCTTAGCCTCTCAGCAAACAACTATTTATATTTGTTCAACTAACTCGCTTCAATTTGTAAACTAGTTTCGGCTTCTTTTTTTTTTTTTTTTTGATAAACTAGTTTAGGTTTTCATAAAGGTAAAAGCCAGGGCTCTTTGCATTCTGTCATTCACATCTTTTTGTCACAGTACTTACATATGTTTTGGGTAAGTTTTTTTAAAAGTATTTTAAAAAAGATTATAAGTTAAAATTAATTTTTTATTAATTAATTATATATTAACTAATTTGTATAGAAGTTTTCTCACATAATTTATCTAAAAGATGAGATTGCATATGTAATTAATTAACAAAGAGTTAATTTTAATTTATAAAAAAGTTTGATAAAATTATGAACAATAATGAGTTAACTGAAACAATCTTTTTCTTTCACTCGAATCAATGTATATAGCTTGTATATTAGTGGGGCGTGATATATATTTAATCTTAGGTCATACATTAAAAAATCATTTACAAGACAAAAAGATATATAAAGGGATTAAGTTACATTAATATAATTTTCACATACTATTACATTATTTAATAATTATAAGAGGATATTTATTTTATTTCAAAACCTACTGTTATATTATATTGAAAGTTTTCTTCACAAATTATATATGAAAAATTATATTAATATAAAATTATTTAATATCTTATTTATTTACAATATAATTGACTTAATATACACTTTAAAAATGTACAAAAACATGAATTATTTAATTATATTTTATTATTTTTTAATTTTGAAAAATATTGACCCAAACAAATAAGTTTATATATATATCTGATAAAAAAAATCACTATATAAATATAAATTGAAATAATTGTATGATAGGGTTAGGATTTCTATAATTGGAAAGATAGGGGGCGGTACGGACGTATAAAAAAGGGGTGGTACGGACTAGCAATTATAATCAAGGGGTTATTGATAGTTAACAAAGGTTTGAAAATAAAAATAATAGAGGAGAAATTTAAATTTTTTATTTTGTGATCTACACCTTTTATATTTTGTTTTACTTCAAAATTTTCTCTTTTATTTTTTTCTCTCTATTTTCATCTTCTAAATTAAACACACCCTTATATTAAATGCAACCAACAAAAATTATCTAACTGATAAAAAATAGATTCATATGCTAAAAATACATAAATTTGATTTGTGCTATTGATGAGAGGACAATAATACCTCTATAAATATTTATTGAACTTTAAGACTAGTCTGAGTGAGCTCCAATATAATCTATCTCACTTAAACAATTTTCAAGAAAAAAAAAAATTGGATGCTACAGGTATCGAGAAGTAGGGGCCATAGTCTTAAAATGGTAAGAGCCAAAGAGGTGTAGTTGGTTGGTAAGAGTAAGACCGGGGCTCTTAAGTGGATGGATTGCACATGGTGCAGTTAAAGATATGAAAGTAGCTTGCAGGGTGGTCGTCATCAACTCCTTGTCTTGTCATGGTGTGGGTAAAATGGATGGTGTGTAATTGTGTTGGTAAAATGGACACGTTCAAGTGGAATAAATGGATTTCGTTATTAACATGGTTAAGTAGCTAAGATACTTAAATGCATTGATAAGGATTTATTTTTGAACATGTACTAAAACTAAGACTTTATTTTTAATACTCCTGCTAAGATCCTTAAATACATTGATTGGATTGTACAAAAATCCAATCAAATTGACAATATGGACACGTTCAAGTGGAAAAATGGATTTCGTTATTAACTTGGTTAGTAGGTTTTTTTTAAAGAGGAAACTTGTTAATAGCTAAGATCCTTAAATGCTTTGATAAGGATTTATTTTTGAACATGTATAAAAACTTTTTGTGGATAGATTTTACCCATCTCTCATGGTTGGATACATCTCACGTACACATTTATATGGTGGACCAGCTGCACCATACTTTTTTCTTCTTTCTCTTTCCTCCAATCCGGCCAATTACAAAATGGTAACCACCTCTGTTTTTCGCTGTGCCACCGCTCACCGTTGCCGAAGGTGACTTCCGGCGATGGCGACTCTCCCTTTTTCTCTCATAATAAGAAAATAGACCATTCAAATTAATCTAAAATGGTCCACCATAGACCATTTGAAATATTTCTCCACGTAGATGTCATCTATCTTTATCTATACCAATAAATAAAGAGTTTGTAATTACCTTTTTTGGTTTTTATTTTTATTAAACCGTTATGTTTTTAATTAACAAAATATTAATAAATGTGGATGTAGGCAAACACTTGAAGAGGAGAGGACATATCCATCTTTTTCTCTTCATTTCTTTAAACTCCTCCATGATTTTACCATGTTAAGGAACTCATTTACACATTTTATTCTTCTTATTATTTTATACTTGAAGATGTGAATGCTCTAACATGGTCATTCATATTTCTATGCTTGAAAGTAGTTTATATTTTTATAATTCCCACAATTTATCAATGCGTTTTCACTTTTTTCTCTCTCTTCACCAACCCTAAATGCAAACCCCACATTCCACACCCATTCCTATACAGTACACTCTCCCCTAACCCTCTACTTGTTGTTGCGCCATCCCGCTGCACAATCGTTGCGCTATCCCTCTGCTCGACGCCGCTACATTGTCCCATTACAACACCACTGTGACTTTGCAATGCTCGAACCACTTTGTTCAAGTACTTCCTCTATTTGCTTCTACAGATCCTTCTTTTTTGGTTATGAACCACTAGAATTGGAACCCTTGAATTCTCTATGTTTTATGAACGTGTGTGTCTGATTCCTCTATGTGAGTCTCTTCTATTTGCAGTAACACCATGTTTAAAGGTGGAATTTTGTGACTACTTTCAAATGGGGTATTGAAATTGGTTAAAAATTGAGTTTTGGGTTTTGTTTTTTTCCCTTGTTTGAGTATAAATAATATAACCCCTATAAGCAACAATCTTGTCTCCTCTTGCTGCAAAAACTCAACCGCTTTGATCATTTACATACTTTTTTCTAGGTGTGATCAAAGGGAACATGGCTTGAATGATTTTTTTTTTTCAATTACAATTGGAAAAATCTTCAAATAATCTTTAATTTTTACACATATTTTTTATATTTATTTTATATATTTCTCCATTTCTCTTGTTTTTCTCTTCACTAGATATCTTACTAAATATATCAAAAGAATCCTTAGAATTGAAGTATATACACCTTAACAACAAAGATAATTAAATATCAAAATAAGAAGAAAATTCAACATGTGACATAATAATATTATCATTTCAATATTTCACAAATGCATTTATCAAATAAAATGATATTTAAGTATGTACAACAAATGGTTTGGTCAATTGTATATAAATAGACATGTATTTATAAACATAATATATTAATTTATCATGTTATCATAACAAACAAAGAGACATAAAAAATAAAATGTATATATTATAAAGTATATTAAACTAAAATAAATATGTGATAGTTTAATAAAAATGTCGATACACATGCGCGATAGCACTTGTGTTTTCGCTAATATACATAAAAGAAATATATAAATGAATTGGACTCTAATAAATGTACAAGTTAATTAGGAAAAAACAAATAAAAATGTATTTTAGTTGAATTTAAATTATATTACTTAATTTAAATTAAATGAAGGGTTCATGTATTGTTCTTTATTTTTGAAGTGGCATATGATATTCAATGTTGACTCTAACCAAATTTCTTGAGATAAACTTGTAGAGACTCTTTTTTTTTGGCACAAGAGATGAGTTAGAGTATTTATAAATAGTTAAAGACACTTTAGAATTTGATTTTTGACTATTTTGGGCTAAAATATTCCTTTATATAGCAACTTGGATTTATGGAGTCTAGTTTGGAATAACTGAACATTTTTTTAATATGATGATAAATGTTAGTAAAAAAAATAACATTGTTTGTATTCATCATTGATTATTGGATGGAAATTCATGTATGTTCTACTAAATCTGTTAGTCTCATTATTTTCAAACTAAGACGTATGAATTTTAAATAATAAAAAAGAAACTATAAGAAAAATAATATTAAAAAAAAATGTGTGCTTGACACTTTTTCTCACATCAAATACATAAAGAGGAAGATCATACATTGACATTCTTCAATTGGTAAATAGTTTATATGATAGTATAAATAAGTTTTATATTACTATCATTTAATTA
>PYAF01001948.1:362908-384256 GCA_007407185.1 Glycine tomentella
ATGTTAATATCTACATCCAAGAAAACTTGTTCACCACTAAAATTTATCTGTGACACTAATCGTGTGCTACATCCAGAAAAACAAAGCTAGCTCATATCCAAATAAAAATGATTCTGAAAAGAGCCATGTTCTCAAGTCCATTTCTATGTGCATTCCTCAAGTTCCAGAAGTGGCCAAGGATATTTTTTTTACCACACATCAAGAAATACCGGAACATAGAAAACTGTTCAGAGCCAACAATGTGACTACTACTTTAAGTCTACCATGACCCCTACATTGCAACTGGTAATTTCAACAAAACATAAAGCTTGACCCCATTCACCTATGAATGGAGAACTTGTTTTAAAGGGAAAGTTGGAGGAATTCAAAGCATGGAATTAGCATACTATGCAGCATAAGTGCATCGATAAATTTTCAGATAAAACATACTTGTCAACACTATGACCAGCTACAGCAGTAGAATAAACAATTGGAGCCCAGACAAGTGAGCGAAGCTTCTCCCTGACATCTTGCTCATAGTATGATGCAGTCAGCTGGTTTTTATTTGGTATTGTATCCCACTTGTTTACAACTATCACACAACCTTTCCCTTCTTTTTCTATCCTTTCAGCTATCTTGTAGTCCTTCAACAGACACTTAAATAGTTAAGGGGGCGCAAAAAGTAATACTTTATATAAGATGAAAACCAATATGATTTTCAAGTAACAAATAAAAGTATTAATCAGGAACCTGTTCAGTGATACAAGCCAAGGCCTCGATGACAAGAGCAACAACATCAGAACGACGAATAGCACGAAATGCTCGATTCACTGATAAAGCCTCTGTTGTACTCCCAGCTGAAGCAATGGCTGTTCTTTTCCTGATTCCAGCAGTATCAATAAGTTGGAACTTCTAGAGAAAGAAAATAAGAAAATTATTATTATGCTAACTCCAAATTCTAAAAGATTACCAAATCACTACAACAATCCGGTATGGTCCAAAAAATATACAGCCTTAAACAAAAATGGGGTGGGGAAAACCTTATAACCAACTAATCATTTTCAAATTTTCATTCTCAAAATGTAATAGAGCATTTGAATTAAGACTTGTTTTTGGTACTACACACCAAGTGATTACTAATTAGTCACAAAAAAATAAAAAAATCAAACCTGTCCATCTGGTCCAGTAAATTCAGTATCAATAGCATCACGGGTAGTGCCACTGATGGGGCTGACTATTGTTCTGTCCTCGCCAACCAGTGCATTCAAAATGCTACTTTTGCCAACATTTGGTCTACCAACAATTGAAATTGCCGGAACATAATCTTCTTCTTCAACAAGATTATTAGATTCCTATAGTTTAGCAGAAAGTAAATAATAAATTGAAAAATCAAGGGTCTCAAAATATGAATTAAAACAAGTTGATCCAAATTGTACAGTGAACAAGAATAATTCCAACAGAATCTAATGACTTATTATTGGATGATGAAACAGTATAGTCAAATCAACTTGCTTGTGACATAAAAGTAGAAAAAAGCTAAATTTACCCATTGTCAATGATATATACAGAAGAGAGTGCAGCCTTCATAGAAAACAAACCTCAATTTTCTGTAGGCCTGAACAAACAAGGTCAAGAAGCTCTCCAGTTCCAGTCCCTGAGATAGCTGATATTGGAAGTGGTTCAAATCTGATATAGTAACCACAACAAAAATTTGCTGATTACAACATATGACACTTATAAAACATCAATAAACAATATGATGCAACTATGCAAAAAATGCCACTCTGCATGCTTAGCCACTAAAAAATTCATATTTCCTGGGTCTCAGAGAAAGTTTTGTCAACTCTTATACTTTTAATTCTATATTCAAGATGTATCAAGGTGTGATCCTGAACAATTTTATGACTTATAAAAGGTCCAAGTCATCAAGAGAAATCAATTTTCTTTATAAATATGTGATATCTTAATCACATGAATATATAAAACTGCATAACAATATATATATATATATATATATTATGCCTGATCATAGTTATTTTCCTCCTTATAATTACTCACATGAACTAATAAGAGTAAATATGAAGTCACACATAGTAAAAAACAAAGTAAATTGAAATAAACAAGGGTGATTCTGAAACATAATTGGGGTAAAAAGTGATATTCACATCTTTTTGAATTTACCCATTTTAGTTGAACTAACCAAATTTAGTTTAACACTAGCAACGTCACATCATAATTAAAATAACAGCTTACCACCTGAGCTAGCTATTTATTGAAAAAGTTAACCACTAACATAAGTAATTGATACAATTCCCCTTAATGGTCCATTAAGGTTAAAAATGCCAAAGTATCAATAACACCTTCAACCTCAATTGCATCTTAGAAGTGCCACACAAACAATTGATGTTTTTTATTTTTTATTTTAAAAAGAGCATAATTAATGCTTGTTGAGGCACATTCAAGATCATATTCATGAATTTCCAAAACCATGCATACCATAGATCAAGTTCTTGTCCTAGATATCCATGTCATGAAAACATCAGATTGTGAACATTATTTATTAAACTACTTAAGTAGTGTCATGACCATTTTCCATTGTGGCCACACTTTAGGCATGTAACCTGCCCAACCACTAGGGAGTGCATCCTCACAGAAATAGCTTACCCAAGGGACCAAAATTCAGACGCCTGCATAATTCTTTTGCGTGGAGATTCACACTTGTTAACTGCAAGAATGACATATTTATCTGAGAAGTTTTTACGTAGCCAATCAGCAATCTCCTCATCAGCTGCTGTTAGACCTGCCTGCTCAACATAATAGTCATTACTGTCTTCGGGTCATTTGGAGCAGCTTTATGAAACAGTTGATCATATTTTGCTTTTAAAATAGAGTAAATAGTATACAGACTGACAAAAGTGTAAAGAAATATTACACTCATTAAATCACAAATTGTCATGTATAGTAAGTTTGTTGACTTTTACAATAAATACCTTAAAAGTCATACCAACAATGACTTTTGATTGGTTGGCCGCGTAAAACTTTTTAAATTGACAGTACATAGCATTTAAACTCTTTAAAATAAGTCCTAAAACAACAAAATTTGATGTCCCATTTTGATGGTGTATAACTATGTCAATTGTAACCAGAAAGCACCACAGAAACTCAAAGCAGTAAAATAAAGCTAAAAGCTTCCAAGATTCAACCAGATTCCAGAATTACCAAAAAATGTCTAATAATTCATGTGGCCTGGGAGGAATGGATTGCCCATCCTATACTTAATACAAGTAAATATTACCTTTTAACATATCTTGCAATCCTTTTTTATATATTTATTATATTACAATAAGAGTCAAGCAGGGAAAAAGATACAGCCTTGAAGAAGGAAAATCATAAGAAAGTGCAAGATATTATATGTGAGCATACAAAATACCTGACCATCAACTAGAAAAATAATCACAGATGATTCTTCCACAGCTGCAGTCGCTTGTCTCTCAATCATTGAGGGCATCCTGGCAACAGCTGCCTCTCTAACAGCAAGTGGAATGCCATCCATACCAATGGTAGTAGTAATAGCCAACTCTTCCATAACAGTAGCTTGTGATTTTGAAACGGTGATAACCCCACCTGTGTCCACTACCATGAATTCATGCTCTCCCCAATACGATCGACCATATAAACGATCCCTGGTGACACCAGGTTCATCCACCACAATTGCCCTGTTTCCCTACAATTTGAGCAGTAGTAAAGAGAGGTAGGTAAGGTAACTATAATAATAGATCAATTTCAACATTCAGAATTTAGACATGCTGAAATTTCGAACTGTATTTCCCTAAAACATGAGAACATATAACAAAATTAAAGCATGAAGAAATATTCAATACCCCAACAAGACGATTAAATAATGCTGATTTGCCAACATTTGGCCTTCCAACAATTGCAACCCTTGGGAGAAGATTGTCAGGAACCTGCCATTCAAATTAAATGAGGTTCAGCAAATGACCCTGTTATTTCAAACTCTTCAAAAGAAATACTTAAACTCCTAACTAGTTGCCAACAATAAAGAAAGAGTATCTATTTAAAAATAAGTATTCCGTGCTGTTTTTTTTTTTTTTAAACTGAAGTGTTCCATGCTGTTGAGACATGAATTAAATAAGAAGCATATAACCGAAAAGACTCATTGCTCCTTGAATTCTTTCGCATTGTATAGAGTTCCAGAATTTGCCAAGCTTATCATCACCGTAACAACAAAACTGAATGTCATACTAACAATTTTTGTTCTACGTGGACTCTTCCTGCGGGATTGAGCTGATTCCTTGCGATCACTTTTCTCCTCGTCTTCTGAAATCACCATACATAGAAAGGTCGTTATTGAAGACTCACTACAAAGACGAGCAAAAGCTCAATGAAAGAAGACTCACCAATGCTCAAAATTTGAGACAGAGAGCTTGAATACGCTTCGACGGCGTCCTTGGCTTCTTGCTCAAGGGCGACGACATCGATGTCGTCCAATTCGCCCCATTCTTCATCGTCGTCGACGCTGCCAGAGAATTCGCCGGCGGTAGGACGAAGGACGGAGCGGGATAGGCTCTGGCGAGTGAGCTTCGGGCGAGAAAGGATTGAAGAGGAGAAGGGAAGAGTGTTGTGGAATGGGAAAATGGGGTTTAGGGTTTTGGCAGTGTAAGAGATAGGTGTCAGTGTTAGAGTGCGTGCCATGAGTAACTATATCTCAATTCTCAGGATTCAACATTTGGCGGGGTTTATCTCTATTCTCCTTCTCTCCTCAATTCTCCTTTTTCCACACCGCATCATTCGTTACGTTAACAAATATCTTATTTTCACACACACATATCTTGTTCAGCGCTTCTTTTCAGACAAATTTTAGGTGCTTCGTTTTAAGTATTTTACCCTGATTTTAATGAAACAAATTATAATATAATATTGCACTTATATTTTGTTTAAGTACTTTTTAATGTTATTTATATTTCATTAATAGAATATCATAATAATATATTTATTACAAATTTAAAAATATGGAAAATCATTATAAAACTTCCAAGTCCTATCTTTGTTTTAATTAACCATTTTTTATTAACATGTTATGAATCAATTTTTTTTTGTTGATTTTCACAATTTTTTAATCAATTTAATATTTTTTACCAGTTCTTTTCAATGAGTTTAGTTAAATCAAACATTGTGTTAATTTCCTCGTTTTTCTATCAAACCGGACTGATTTGATCCAATTTTCATTTGTTTCTCTTTTCTTTTCTCAAACAACGACATAATAATTAATGTTATCTAAAAGCTTTAAAATAAAAAGTAAACGTAATTTTATTTTCAAAAATGGCGAAGGTAGCACTATATACAAACATAATGCGGTTTTCATGCCTATTTTCATTCTCACAATAGTAAAGGCTTGACAAATTATTTTCAAACTCAAAACTGACAATTGGCACAATTTGGTAACAATTCAATCGGAGAAAACTACAATTTAGTGGGCCGAAGCTAAAACTATCAAATGATGCTATGCAAGTTTGTTTTGTCCATGGCTGCATGTCATAGTAAATATTTTTCCATTTATTAAATTCCAAAATAAGAAATTCTTCATTTCATAATTGCATCTTAAGGTACATAGTGAATAAACTGAATAAAGTATCAAGCAAACCATGACAAGGTATATACACATTTTAATTGGAAACACCGAATAATGGAAGCTACTAATTTCTCACCTACCTTAAACAGCTATCCTTCTCTCTATAAAATACTTCTTATTTCCCTAAACATGTATATAAAAACGTTACAGAACCAAAGATCAGAAAATCTACATGTATACCCACATTTGCGAATGCTTTGTTGTGGCCAATTGAAAGGGAAAGTGGAAGCTGCATTCCTCTGACACATCAGTCTGTTTTGTTCAGTGCCAGCAACTCTAAAATTTCTTATTCCCTAATGATGTTTTACTTGCCAACTCTGCAGAATCACACACTTGCGGGTTATCTGGTTTAACTTTTATTTTTACCGGATTCCCAATCTTCGATTTATCTTCCATCCTAGCAATTTCTAAAGCTTTTGTACATACTGGAAAACTCTGATCATCCCAGAACTCAAAAATCACACCAGAACCTATGCATGTTTTTCCCTCATAGAAGGCCGCAAACTGGCCAGCTGCTAGGCCTTCATCATCTTCAGATATCCGGACAACAACAGAGTGACACTGGCCATCTCCTTCCACTTCCATTTGTAAGCTACAGTCATAGAATCCAGGACCATGTCTCACCTGAAAAGGTTAAGATACCATAACTATTGAGTACTACAAAAATGGAACAAGTTTTTAATAACAGGGAAGAGAAATTGATATTCAAATAATTCACCTTGCATTGGAGCTGACTTGTCTGGCCTGGGGGCAACCCACTAAGCCATTTAAAAGAGCCAACATGGAATACACACCTTCTTTTGTCAAAGGAAAAGTAATTTATTGACATAAAAACTACATTGTTTTTAACATCCTTCTCAACAACATACCTGCATAAGATAAAAAATGGGATGAATTGCTTTCTCGTGTTTTTAATACAAGTCAAAATTTAACATATAGATAGGAATGCATTGAAAGAATATATTCAAATGACTCAAGGTGGAGAAAAAAATCAAGGGAAAAAATGCTCCCTTCCAATTGAATGATCAAAAAATTTGTACAACGCAGATTGTATTCATAATCTCATATTTCTGCAACTACAATGTGGATATATCTTCAATACAAAATGGATTGTATAATTACATGATTGAAAACTTGTAAGATAAATACAAATAATGTCAAAAATAAATAGAGAGATAACAAACCATGGACCTCCAGGTAGCCGTATACCCTGGCACTGACCAATAGTATAAAACCAAAATCCCCGATGTTTGCCAAGGAAATCTCCTGTCTCAGCTTCCAGGATGATACCTTCTCTCTCCCCAATATATCTTGCAACAAATTCACTGAATCTTATCTATAACTCAAAAAGGGAACAGAGCTAGAAACAGAAAAGAATTAAAACTTCAAGACTTGCTTCTAATCAATAATATGATGTCATTAATATTTCAAAATAGAAAATTTAAGAATGGTTACAATAATTCATAATGGACACTGCCATAAGTGTCATATTTATTTTAATCTTCCACTTTTAGAACCGTCTGAAAGTTCAAAAGTGAGTTGTAAAGACTTCTCATCACCATGAAATAGATATGATATAAAAGGAGATGTTCACTCCACATACCTTGCCAAAAAGCATATTCCTTGGTAATCCTTTCTATCCTTATTTGGTAGATCAAATTTTGTGGCAAGCTTGCAGACTTCATCCTGCAGATGATGTGGCAGGAGATAAAAATTAGATTAAAAATTTCTTCAAAACATAGTTCTAGAAAAAAAAAAAAAACTTCATGCAGAAAAGTTTAACATGTTAGCCTTTATAAATGGTTTACTGCAAAATAGCATCCAAATATCAATCTCAACCTACAATAATGGCACTTAAAAAACTATTTCATAAATATATTCAGAAAACATCCTGCCTGAATTCTCATGTCAGCACTCATACAATGGGATAGCAAGTGGTGTTTTAAAGGAAGAAAAGAATCTCAGACACAAGATGAAAAAAGAAAAAGAAAAAACTTCAAATAGAGTAAGATAACTAGTTATCCTTTAATGTAGAAATGGTTACTAAAGTGCAGCCTCCAAATTTAAACCCCAAAAAAAACAATTAAAGGCACACGTAAATTTAACAAAATATATTCTGAATGCTTACTGCTTGAATTCTAGTGATAGAGATCATAAGTGACTGAATCACAAACAAATTTAAACAATTTAAGCATTGAAAAAGGTACAAATTCACAACAAACCTTGGGAATACAACCAAGCAGAAAAAGAAGTCGCCTCAGCTGGGATTGTGAGAGGCGTGAAAGGAAGTATGTTTGATCCTTTACCTAAAATTTTAAAATCACAGTAGGATGTAACAGCATCCAAAAAATATTTCCGAGTAATAAAAAGGCAAGCAAAGAAATATGCAAAACTTAATACTACCATAAACAATTTATATAAGCTGATCAGCAATGATTCTTCAGACAGCGCTTAAAGTACAGAAATATCACCTATGTATAAACCACAAACACAAACAAGATCTTGTAACCATAAATTTATATCTCATATTGGTACCATGTCTGGTGATAGTTCCAGAACAGAATGCTCACCCATCCGATCAGCAAATGGGTGGATAACATTTGCATAATGCCCAGAGGCAACATAGTCAAAACCCATGCCACCAGTCCAATTGCATTCAAGAATGCACCTGACAAAAACATTTGATTAATGAAATAGAAAGAAAGCACATGAAACAAACTACAATGAGGTCAGATTGGATTCATTGCACAGGACTGGATGCATACCAAACTTTATTCTTGTATTGCAGAGAACATCAGGGTTAGGGGTTCGGCCACTACTATACTCTTCAATGAGGTAAGAAACCTGATATGAAGGTGTGTAATAAGTCAAATAAGTGGCAGCAGAGACCTACACTATTGCAATTAGAATACATTTTGGTCCTATTTGAATAAACTACTCATTAAGCATTTATAAGAGAAGAAAATAAGAAAATAAAATGAACTAAGTTGTCGAATAAGTTAAAATTATAGAAGCTCTCAAATTTAATTTCCCTAAAAGCTTATTTCAACTTAGCATAAACTAATTTTAACTTACAGGGGAAACTTAATCATTTTATCTTTTTATTTTCTTTGCTTATGAGTGCTTATTCAAAAGTTTATCCAAACAAGGCCTTGTCAGCTTAAAATTATCAGAATGTAAAATAACAGAAAATGTTATTGCCTATTAAAGGGAAAGGGAATAAAATATTAGACCTAAGTAGCTAATCGGTCTTGCATACCACGTTGTTCCAGTATTTATCGGTTAAATGAACAACTTCTAACGGCACATCAACCTGCAAATACAAATACAAACACCATTTGAATTTCCATTAGTAATGTATTGGTGAGCAAAATCTACAACAATAAAGACGTTGAAAAGAAAGTGACCTGATTACAAACATCTTTAGCATACTTCAAATCCTCTTCCCAGGGGCACTCCGACCAAAAGTTCTCGAAATCTTCCAACAGAAAAACCACGCGTGAGAAAGCAACAGCCACAATAACAATGACCTAATTCAATTTTGGATGGGAAGAAGGAAGGCGTACTTGGAACCATATCTTTTGCAGGAGTGACCGGCGGCGTAGAGCAGCCGGAGAGCGATGCTGCTATCGACGCCTCCGCTGATGAGAACGGCGACTCGGAGCGGCTTGTTCTGCGGCATGGAGCAGCGGAGGAAGCGGTCCAGGTCGCCGGAGAGAGGAGGCGAGGTCTGCGCAACGGCGGAAGAAGAAGGTCGACAGAAAAGCTTGAAGCTGCGACATCGAGGCCTAGGGTTTAGCGTGTGGAGATTTTGGCATGTGAAGGCAGTTAGAGGCGGAGAATCCATTGTCCTCCAAATCCAATTCCACCGCAGCGCCACCTTCAAAATCACTTCCACATATGACATATCAGATACCTCATCCGTTTCAGGAAACACACTTGCCCGGATTTCTGTATTATTTCAATTTTTATATTTTTTTTATTTTATTTAAAGTTTTTTTTACCTCTATTTCTAAATTGAAGTCAATAATTTTTTTAAAAAAATATTATCAACAGTTACAAATTAGAAATAACTTTCTATAAGAGTTTAAATTCTTTGTTATAGATTCAAAATGTAACTAATATTTAAACTACCCAACACTATACAAAATAAATATTTAATTTTATACAATTAAATAAATAAATAAATAAAAAGTGATGCACTAAAGTTGATAATAATTTTAACTTTCATTCAAACAAAATATCCTTGTGTTATTTATGAAAGGAGTTAGAGAATTAGGACAAGGGACACCATTATTAATTAACTTGAGTTATTTTTTAGTTTGTCTTCTTAAATGATAATATTAATCTTTCTTTTTTGTTATGACTAAATCCTTATTAATTATATATAGAGGTGGAAATACGTCAGATCCCATATTTGGTTAAGTATGATCTTGACTTAATTTAAAAATATAAAGTTTGTCGATATATTATAGGTTTTTTTGTTGTTAGATTTGATATACCTATTTAAAAGTCTGGTTTGGCCTACGAATTTATTAAAAAGCATGTCAGAAATATGAATATAAAAATTTATAAATCTAAAACCAAATTTATTTCAATCTTTTTACTTTCACTTTTTTTCTTTTTTTTCGTTTTATTATCTTTTTTTTCTTTTTTTACTTTTCTATTATCTTCCTTTCCTTTTTTCTTTTTATTATCTTTCTTTCCCTTTTTTTCTTTCTTTATTCCGTTCCATATATTTTTTATTATTTTAATTTTTCTTTCCTTTTTTCCTTTTTCTATTATCTTCCTTTCTCTTTTCTTCTTTTTTTTATGGTTTCTTTCTCCTTTTTTTTTGTTTTAATATTTTTATTTCCCTTTTTTTATTTTTCATTTTTTAAATAATTATTTTTTCTTTCATTTTTATTTTTTAATTATTTTTTAAAAAAATATTTTTGTTTTTTATTTTTTTTGGAGACATGGACAAAATTAGGAAATGATAAGTTAACTATATATATATATATATATATATATATATTAAATAGGCCAGCATGACAGGTCTAACAGACTTTTTTTTTTTAAGTTTGAGCTTGACCTTTTTATTTAAACAGACTTTTTTTAAAAAGTTTAAGCCTGACTTTTATAATAAACAAGTTAGACTAAGTCAAGCCTTAAACAGGTCAGGTCAAAAGTCCTTGATAAGCATCCTGGTCCATTTTCATCCCTAATTGTGTACACCATGTTATCCCAAAAACATCGATTCTAGTGGGAAAGATGATTCACTCTTAATCATTTATATCACAAGGCTCAATGTTTGGAGGGTTTTTCACTATAAGGCTCAACTCTTGGACGATCGATTCACCTTGGAGGCAATGCTTGACTCCCACTACGATCGAAAAAAAGGAAACGATAAGAAGTACAATATAGAATAGTACTCCAAAGACATGGAGATATGATCAAGGGATCATTGCGACTTGACATGTCAGACACACACAACCACACACTTCATACCATGTACGAGGGCGACAAGACTGATTTTGCACAGTGGTGTGACAAAAAAGGACAATAAGACCATCACAAGTGAATGATGTTGTAAGAGGACACCGTAAATAAATAGAAGTGAGTTACATGACTTAACTCATATTCATGATTAGGTAAAGTTAGGAATAGACACTGATAATAACTTTGAGTTAGAACCCTTCACCCTCTCTCCCTTGTGTTCACCAACGTGAACAAATTGCTACAAGTTCAACATTAAGGTTAGACATGAACCCACAATAACCAGAGAATTCTAGAATCCATTGGCCATTATCATTTCTGAAAACTCCACCAAAGTCCAAGGTACCTAGATTTCTGAGCAAACTGTCATCCGTATTTAGCTTTATAACATTTGGTTGAGGATGAATCCACCGAATGAGATGTTCCTAAGTCTACCTTGTTGGTCTTCCAAACGCGATGTTGATGTCATCTACAAGTAGACGAATTTGTCTAATAATATACCAATTATGCGAAACCAAATCCTTAAAAACCTACAAATTTTTAGACTTCCAAACAATCCACACCACAACAGTAAAGAGATCACCATAATCTGCAACGACATTTTTTATCAACCAAGCCACAACATCTACTCAACAATTGTCATGGGAAAAATCAAAATGGAGAACATTCCATATCATCCTAGATTTGCTGCAATCTTTCAAGAGATGAAACAAAGTTTCATTGGCAATACCACACCTATTACATGATGTATCGAAAGAAACAAATATCTGACAAAAAAATGGATTAGTTGGATGGCTATTATGACTAGCAATAAAAAAAAATGCTTAATATTTTCTAGAAGTGATAAATGCTAAACCCTAGTTCTGTTATCTAGCAGGTTGTTAAAAGCGGGCTCGATGATCCATTTGTAGGCAGATTTGGTTGAGTATAAGACATAAACATAAGCGTACCAAATAATAGTAACTCTCATCTCACTATTAATAAAAATGTTTGTCAACAAGTTCTTAACAATTTGCATTAAAGGAGTTGAAAACATATTCCACTCCCATGAACCATTGTGCAAGACATAACGAATTTGAAGATTGACATCTAATATATGGACATAGTCTACAAGACGACAAATAGGTCTTGAGAGCACCAACGGTCAAACCAAACAGAAGAGCTTCCTTCCCCAACTCTGATTTTGAAACTAGGTTGAAGGGCAATTGCGGCCTTAGCAATAGATATTCAAGAATAAGAAGTTCCATTCTGAACACTAGAATGGAAGACCAAATTACCTTTCAAGTATTTGTTGGAGAGAAACTGCACCCAGAGCTTATGCAGTTCATGTAATAACAACCATACATGCTTCCCAATCAAGGCCATGTTGATTTACTTGGTAGTTCGAGTTCCGGGGCCACCCTTACTCTTTAGACGAACTACGATGTTCCATTTCACCCAATGATTGTGATGAGGGCCCATATGAAGGTCCCAATGATTGTCTATTTTACATCAAACACCATTAGAAAGGGTGAATTCTAATACGAAGTAGTAAGATTACTTCCTCACCGATGAGGAACAAGAATTAACAGTAAGATATATTATTAAAATATTCAGATTTAAGAAATGAAACCGGATGAATAGGTTTTCGTTTTTTTTCTGACAATTTTTTCTTTTTCTCATTTCTTCAACTTCTCCCTACCTACCATCATCATTGTTCTCCTGCTACAAATTCCCGTATACCCAAATCTTAATTTTCAGATTCTATCAATTTCATTCCAAATCCTAAATCTTAAATTATTTCAAATTTCAATCCAAGTTTAAGTCTTAAATCAAATCAAATCTTAATTTTGCTTGATGCATGATAGTAAATAAAGAGTTCAAAGTTCTACAATCTAGTTCAAAGCCATTTTTTTAGTCAAATCTTGTTAATCCATGAACATGATCTATATAGACACATAGACTCATGAATCCATACATTTCGATCGAAAAAGAATCGAAATTGATGAATATAGCTCTCGAAACAAACGAAAAGGAAATGAAAAACAAAAACATAAATCATGGATTAATTAAGCCATCCGGAACTTGCTTAAGAATGAGAAAGAGAAATCTTATGTAAATACCATAGAATAAGGTTTGATCCTATTCATGGGGATTATGTTAATATTCCATTTCAAAAAGAGAAAAAATTCAAAATAATTGAGATTTTTTGAAGATTGGATGCAGTTACTAATTCATGATTTGACATATACAAAATAAAAACTTCATTCTCGATTCTACAAGAATTTTTATGAACTATTACAAGCAAAAAACACAAAAAAAATTGAAAACTCATGGCACAACTCCTTTCATCCTCTTTTATAAGATCAAGAGAGAAATAAGACAAAAAAAAAAAAAAAAAGAATTAAAGAAGATACGAGCATTGTTGACTAGAGTGGATGACATGGACTGCGGGTAAGGAGGGCCAGAGATATGGAAATTAGGAAGAATCACTTGATAGAAAAAAAAAAAAAAACACAAGGAAAATAATAGAGAGAGTGAAGTGAGTGCTATGTTATGTGAGGGATTTATATTTATTAAAAGTTAAATATGAAAACTTATTATTTTAATATAATATAAATAGTATTTTTTCCCTTATAAAATTATTTTTGTTCCAATATCAGTATGTTATTTTCGATCATTTTACTCCTCATCCGTGAACTCGTGATTTTTGGACTTTATATTAGAATTCGCGCCCATTAGAAAGCCTACGATTTTGCATGGGAAAAACAGGAACCACATCCAACACATATTTTGCTAGAGTTGTCTTTCTAGATCGACTCAACAAAATTCATTTTCCACCGTGACAACTTATCAATAGTAATATTAAATCTGTCCAATCTTATTTTACTATCCACTAGTTGTTTCCAGCTTTGTTTGCCACGTGTTGTGCAAGTTGTTCCTTTCACTCTTTTTTACTTTCTCTAACTTTTCTCTTTAGTGCACTTTCTCTCTCTTTGCCTCAAAAGTTAAAGTCTTCATTATTTTTCAATTTCATTTTCTCTTTTAGTCTCTCTCTCAGTAATTTTTTTAAACCGTGCAATGCAAGGGTTCTCTCTCTAGTTCTTTATACAGTCCAACACATAAGAAAAATGACTCTTTTTAATTCTACCACACAAAAGGTCTATTATTTGTGCCATAAAATTATTTACATATTATCTTGTAATTAAATTCTTAAAATAAGTCACAAGAAAAGTTTTTTCATCACTGGTTTTATGCTGTTTTATCATTATTTATGGTTGGGTAAAACAAAAAAAAAAAAAAGTTTCTTTTTTACATCAGGGTAAAATAAAAAAGTTCTACACCAGTATTTTAATTATTTAATTTAATGTGATATTGTCATGGGTTGATACTAATCCAATAGTTTTACTGGGCCGGGTTGGGTTGCAACGCACCAATTGTTTACCTTCTCCATACTAAAACCCTCATTCTACCCTACGTTCCAGTTTCTTTCGTTTGAGTCGGTGTGCAGCAGGGAGCTCTGCCTGCAGCCTCCAACCAAACAGAGTCTATAAAATTCATTCATCCCATAACTGCAAAACCTTCGCTTGCTTTCACAACACAAACCCTAGAAGCCAACGTTTTTCAGGGTGAGTCTCTCCTTCGCGTGTTAATCCATATAGTCGCTTGTTAATTTCTCAGGTTTGGGCTTCGGATCCCAACTTTATGTGGCTCCATGGATTTAATTTATCTCGTATTTTATTTATGATTCATTCCAGATTCGCAATACCTGTATCTCGTATTCAGTGCTTTTGTAAAAAAAAATATTGTTAATTTTCAGTTATAATTTTTCTTTGGTAGCAAGGTTGATAGAGCACGATGGTTCAGTATAATTTTAAGAAGATTACTGTGGTGCCAAATGGGAAGGATGTCGTCGACATCATCCTCTCTCGCACCCAGCGTCAGACACCAACCGTTGTGCACAAAGGATATGCTATTTCACGGCTGCGCCAATTCTACATGCGCAAAGTGAAGTATACTCAGCAGAATTTTCATGACAAGCTTTCCACCATAATCGATGAGTTCCCCCGGCTCGACGATATTCATCCGTTCTACGGCGATCTCCTCCATGTGCTCTACAACAAGGACCACTACAAGCTTGCTCTTGGCCAAATTAACACTGCCAGGAATCTCATTGGTAAGATTGCCAAAGACTATGTGAAGTTGTTGAAGTATGGTGACTCGCTGTATCGGTGCAAGTGTCTTAAGGTGGCTGCTCTTGGCCGCATGTGCACTGTGATCAAGAGGGTTGGCCCAAGTTTGGCTTATCTAGAACAGGTCAGACAGCACATGGCTAGGCTTCCCTCTATTGATCCGAATACGAGGACTATCTTGATCTGTGGATATCCCAATGTTGGCAAGAGCTCCTTCATTAACAAGATTACTAGAGCTGATGTGGATGTGCAGCCCTATGCTTTCACTACAAAGTCTCTCTTTGTGGGTCATACTGATTATAAATACCTGAGGTACCAAGTAATTGATACGCCGGGGATTTTGGACAGGCCTTTTGAAGATCGTAATATTATTGAGATGTGCAGTATCACAGCTCTTGCACATTTGAGAGCCGCAATATTGTTTTTCTTGGACGTCTCTGGGTCTTGTGGTTACAGTATTGCTCAGCAGGCAGCTCTGTTTCACAGCATTAAGTCTTTGTTTATGAACAAGCCGTTGATTATAGTCTGCAACAAGACTGACTTGCAGCCACTGGAGGGGATATCTGAGGAAGACATGAAATTGGTCAATGAGATGAAAGCGGAAGCCTTGAAGACTCTAGTTGGTCAAGGAGGTGAGCCCACAGACAATAACAGTGTATTGTTGACCATGAGCACTTTGACAGAAGAAGGGGTAATTGCTGTGAAAAATGCAGCATGTGAGAGGTTATTGGATCAGAGGGTGGAGATAAAGATGAAATCAAAGAAAATTAACGACTGCTTGAACAGGTTTCATGTTGCAGTACCAAAGCCTCGTGACCAGAAGGAAAGGCCTCCATGTATTCCTCAAGCAGTTTTAGAAGCTAAAGCTAAGCAAGCAGCTGAGAAGGAAAAGAGAAAAACTGAAAAGGATCTGGAGGATGAGAATGGTGGGGCGGGTGTATACTCAATGAACTTGAGAAAGAATTACATTTTAGCCAATGATGAATGGAAAGAGGATGTGCTGCCAGAAATTTTTGATGGACACAATGTGTATGATTTCATTGATCCTGATATTCTGCATAGGGTTGAAGAGTTGGAAAGAGAAGAAGGGATGAGACAGGAAGAAGCTGAGGATGGTGATTTTGAGATTGATGGAACTGAATTGACGCCCGAGCAGCAAGCAGCTTTAGCTGAGATTAGGAAAAAGAAAAGCTTGCTCATCCAGCAGCATAGGATCAAAAAGAGCAATGCAGAGAATCGGCCAACTGTTCCAAGGAAGTTTGATAAGGACAAGCAGTTCACCTCAGAAAGAATGGGAAGGCAGTTGTCATCTTTGGGGCTTGATCCCACTTTGGCAATTAAGAGAATGCGCAGCAGATCTGCTTCTAGAGGTCGGAAAAGGGAAAGATCACCTGAAACAAGAAGTGCTGATGGTATGGATATTGAGGATGATACACCTAGCAAAAAACAGCGTGTGAGTAGATCACTGTCACGGTCCAGGTCAGTGTCACGCCCACCACATGAAGTTGTGCCTGGAGAAGGTTACAAGGATTCTGCTCAAAAGGTCAAGGCAATTAAACTTGCAAAAAAATCTGTCAAGAAGAGAAACAAGGATGCCCGTCGTGGAGAAGCTGATAGAGTCATACCTAATCTGAAGCCTAAGCACTTGTTTTCTGGGAAGCGTTCCAATGGAAAAACTGAGAGACGCTAGGACAGGTTTGTGCTTTGCTATGCAGCTTGCCTTGTTTATATTATAGCTAGTCTGCACACCAAAAATTTCGTTAATTGCTCATGCAGGAAGCCGTTAAATGTATTTTTTGTCACTGATGACTAATCTCAGCTTTATCGATTAGTAGTGGATTTTTCTTGTTAGACTTTTGAAATTTACCTAATTAGTTATACATGTTTTGTGGTTTTAGAAGATGTTTTTCAGTATTCACAATTCACTGGTGTCAGTAAATTATTTTCTCCGCAGGGGATGCTGTTTTCTTCGTTTTAGAGACACCTGTTGGCATTTTTCGAGGCTGCCAAAAATTTGTTATTTCATATAGTGTTGGCAACATAGTTTACTTATACATCTCTGTCTTTTATTATTATTATTATTGTTATCAAACTTGGCATTCTATAAGTTGCTAATTGCAACGTTACAGCTTCCTTTGTTGGTATTTACTTATTTAGTTCAATGTTGGAGACCTCTATGAATCAAGGAAGCTGCTGTTTTGAATTTTTTGAGTCACAACATTGAATGTTGTTATTATATTTTTCCTGCACAAATTTTCCTTTTAAGTTTCAAATTATTATACTGATATTTTTTTATATATTTGAAAACATTATATTAACACCTCCACAACATATTTTCAAATTTACCCTAGCGCTTTTATAAGAGAGGTGAATATGATTAAAATATCAAGAGATATTTGTGTAATTACATGACCACTAATTTATGAAAATAATTTTGAAATAAAGTCTTATTTCAGTTGGTACAACAAGAGCAATTTAAAGGAACAAGAGCAATTTAATAAATAAATAAAGAGTAAATTATAATAATATCCTCTTTTTTATCATATGACATATAACTTCGTTTTTTAATTATATTTTTTTACATTAATTTTCCTTAAGTTTTAAAATATTATACTAATACTCTTTTATATGTTAAACAGTGACACCTCTCAATATTTTTCCCCTCAACAATTTTCAAATTAAGATAAGATCAATATGAATAGAACTATAAAATAATTAGTTAATTGTAAGATGTATATTTTATCATGTATTAGGTATATTTTATCTAATAGGTTGTTATCAGAAATTTCTACTATGTCCTTATGTAAACCATATTGAATTTTTACATTGGAAGTATAAGGGATGAGGATAAATACTATTAGGAGTCTTAGATTGAATAAAATAAAATATTAATATGATAATTAAGTTATGAGACTCCCTTATAATTAGTCTTTTGGTCTTTTTTTCTTCTTTGTTTGCTTAAATAATTTAACAAGTAATTTTTTATTGAAAATTGAGTAACAACTAGATTAAGGGATAACCACTGTGCTAATTAATAAGCTGTTAGGTGTATTAAATTACCGATTTGTAGGGAATAAGCATGTAAAAAATTTCTCAAAAAAAAAAACATGTAAAGATTAGTTTTTTAGATTACAATATGTCGTATACTTAAGTCATAATATAAGCATGAGTTTCTACCGAAACAAGAGACATATAAAGAAAATAAGTGATTTTATTTTATGTTTTACTTTGGGAGGTATATAATGTAAGCTAGAAGGACAACAATATATATTTCTATTAAGGAAAAAGAGCAATTTATTTGAACTTAGATATTTCTATTAAAGAAAAAAGAGCATAAGTGTTAAATATTTACTCACTTATAAACAATTAGAAAATATTTGATACGCTATATTGGGTTGTAAATATGTGTATATAGAACATGTTTAAAAATATTCAAAAAAAATGATTTCATTCCCAATAAAAAAATATAAATTAATATATAATGTTTTATATTTAAATTTTAAAATTATGTAATTAATAAAATGTATTATATGTTTATTGATTAAAAAGGATTAAGAAATTAAAAATCTTATTTGATCAGGTAATTAAACAAGACATTTTTTATGGGTCCAAGGTGAAATAACAGTTTAGACTCTTTTATGTACAAATATTGAAAATATAAAAATTTATTGTATAAAAAAATAAACATGTAAATTTCATTAAAAATATTATGTTTTATTATATTAAGTGAATAACATAATTTTAACAAATTTAAAAAAGAGAATTATTCATTCAGTTTACCAACCAAAAAAATTACACACACAAATATTAATATAAAAGGTTACACATAATATGTATATATTATTTTTTAATAACGATTTTATATAATTTTATTTCTCCTAACTTCTCCATTTTTTTTCCTTTCTATTTCTTTGTTCCTTTCTCATTACATCTCCTTTATATCCTTTTTTCTATATCCTTACCAAGATAGATGAGTACACTTCCCAAAAGATATACAAGTATACAACATCATTTCTTATAATTTTTTAAGATCTTTATTTTTTTTTCTAAACGTTTCATAATAATAATAATTAAAAGAAGTTAAAGGAATACTATTTCATTATGGTATTGTTTTTGAAGTAAATAAATGCATTATTCTTAAGACAATTTTTTTTTTGCTTTAATGAGGTCAACTGTGTTTTTAAAACTTTAAACATGATACCTAAATATAATAAACGTTTTCTATCCTTAGAATTGTTGCCATGAATTTTAAAAATTGAATCTCTTTCTCTTGCTACAACGTGTTAGTGTTGTGTTATATTATGAAAATTTTAATTGTTGAATAAATTTAATATATTAATTTTAAAATTATAATTTAATTTAAATTTTATATTGACCTCCCTTAAAGAAAATGATCTAGTTCCATATCGTTTATATTATTACTTTAGATTAAAGTTTACAAATATTTTTATTCTTTATTAATATTTTAATTTTTAGTTTTAATTCTTTTATAATACTAGTTTAGTTTGTAAGTATTTTTTATTTTATTTTAAGGTTAAATGATTTATTTGGTCTTTTATCTTATTTTTTTTAGTTCAATTTGATCTTTTATTATATTTTTTTGTTCAATTTAGTTCTTTATTTTTTAAAAAGTTTATTTGTTCCTTTTATCTTATATTTTTACTTCAATTTCATCCTTTATTTTTTTTAAAGTTTGATCATTCAATCTATTTAAGAATGATATCATTAATTATTTAAAAATAATTTTTTTTGTTAAATTTCTCCCCTTTCTCACCACTTCATTTTTTTTTAAAAAAAAGGTTCATTATTAAATGATTAATGACATCAATCTTAAATAGATTGAAGAATTAAATTGAAAAAAATAAGATAAATAATCAAAATAAAATTTTTAAAGAAAAAAACTAAATTGAACCAAACAAATATGATAAATGACCAACTTAAAAAATTTAAAAGATGAAAGATCACACTGAACCAAAAAAATAAAATAAAGAATTAAATAAGTCATTTGAACTTGTTTTAAAATATAAATACTTTAAGTTTCTTATCATAAGTTCATTGCATGTTGATATATTGCAGTAAAGTGAAAAATCTTTTAATATGAATTTATGAATTTAATGCATTTAAAGAAGAGAAGAAAAAAATCAGGAGAGTATAGTGCTTTATAATCACATGGCATTTTAATTTGGGTGAAAAAATATAATTTTTTACAAAAAAGAATTCTATTTATAAAAATACCATAAAATAATATAAAACATTATTGGATAGCTATATAGACTTTTAAGTTTTTTTGAACCCTTTACCTGAGCCATCACCCGTAATTAATTAAAAATAAGAAAATAATTTCATGTATTTATGATATCAAAAATCATAAAAAAACATATAATAATGAAAATAATATGTACAGAAATTTATTGAAAGGTCAATAGTTTAATTAAAGTTACTCTTAAACTAATATGATTCCTCCTTATTAATTAACTAATACATAATTGTATTTGTAACAAAAAAAATATATTTTTTATTCTCAATGCAACAAATTAATTTATTTTCTCTCATTACTTTGGTCACTTATTTCCTTAATTACATATAATTTGATTGGGAAAATAGCTTTGGTGTTTGTGGAAGCATACTAGATTTTTTTAGTTATTGAAATTATTATGCTTTAATTAATTATTTTATTATTCTCTTTCGTTTTTTAATATGATAATATTTTTAAATGTTATAAATTAGGTTAGATTAAAATATAAAATCATTTGATGATCATCCATAGTCAATTAACTAAAATTAGATAGTAGAACTTATCAGGGAATTGAACCCAGTTAATAAGGATCTAAGTAATATATATTAATTAAGAAATGTCAAATACTTTCTTGACTTTTTTACTAATTAAAATGTTTACTAAATAAGTTTTAATTTTTGACATAATAATTTCTTTTTGTAATAAAAATTTTTCACCTTTTATTTCCTTAATTAACTGACATTAATTAAGATACTATTTTGTCAAAGAAAATATGTGTTAATATATGTTATATTTTTCATTATTAATATTTCAAAAAATATTAATAACTCACT
>PYAF01001948.1:384356-396873 GCA_007407185.1 Glycine tomentella
ACTTTTTTACTAATTAAAATGTTTACTAAATAAGTTTTAATTTTTGACATAATAATTTCTTTTTGTAATAAAAATTTTTCACCTTTTATTTCCTTAATTAACTGACATTAATTAAGATACTATTTTGTCAAAGAAAATATGTGTTAATATATGTTATATTTTTCATTATTAATATTTCAAAAAATATTAATAACTCACTCTTTATTATTAAGTGAAATGTGTATAAACTGGGCCTATTAAATAATTTAAATCTCATCTATTGTTTAAAGAGATTTACATAAACTTTACTCACTATTGAATTTTTTTGACAAATGTATTATTATTATTATTGAATTTTTTTTACAAATGTATTCTTATTATTAACCATAAACCCATCCAGATAATAATACCATATATTCAATAAAATAAAGTGCCATAAATTAATTATCATAATAAAAATTAGGGAAATTACTCTCTACACCCTCAAAGGCCTTCTCAAATGATAATCACACCCTTTTACTTTTTAATTAAACAAACATTCACCTCCTTTATAATTTATTAATCAGTACACACACTCCTCATTTTGTTTAATATGACGTACACAACCCCTTACAAAATAATAGACATTATACTGTTAATAGGATGCACCCACAAAAACTTTTTTCACACCTCTACACCCATGTGTATGTCACATAATTTCTATGAAGGCAAAAGCAGTGTATTTTTTCCTAAAGTTTGTTTAACTACCAGTCAATTATATATAGTTAAATGTATTAAAAATCACGTACATCTTACTACTATGTAATTGCTTATCCAGGTCGATTAATTAGTTTTACTCCATCCAAGGCCATCTAAGACCAATACAGATTTTCATATCATTCATAATTGATACCTACCATCATCTTTTTTTTTTTTTTCTTTTTCCACGTCTTGTTTTCTAGCTGTTTTATGATCAGAACCATGTATCCTAAGAAAACGTTCCCCGTATCATAATCCCACTGCCTTAGGAGATATAGCTAGTCCGTTACTCTGGTGGTTGCACTTTCTTAATTTACTGCTAGGTTTTTAATGGCAAGTTTGTCGTTGGTAGGACCCCCCCTTCTCATCTAACTAAAGTCATGCTTGCTTATTTATGAGGTAATCAACATGAACAGTGCAAAACTTTGGCTAAAACATGCAGTACACATAAAGCATGGAAAAGCTGAAGCCGTCGGATTTTGGATGTTTCATCACTAATTTTAGCTAGCTGTGTAGTATACAAATATATAAATTAATAATATCACATATAGATGTACGTAAGTATGTGGATGCATATTCAAACACGGATTAGGACATTACGTTCATGTTTTTTGGCTTGCTTGTTTCCCCGGTCGTTCTCTACTTTCATTAATTATACTTTTCTACACTTTAATTTTTATTGATTAACGATAGATGCATTTCGAAGCAACTTGAAAATGGGTCATTTCTTATGATGTGATTCTGTGTGAAGGTTTTAGGATTTGTGGACACGAACCCTTTCGCATATTCTCTAGAGCCTGCACTACTATTTGCTAAAACCGCGATTAATCATTATTTTATTTGAAGTCAAAGCAATATGATGTGTTGTTAACGACATAAATTGGAACTCTGAGGTGGACAAATTTATGTTTGTTATTTTTCGTCCCTTCTTTCAGTTTTATTTTTTCTACCTGCACCTAAGCAAATATCCCTTGCCACATTTCTTAAACCTAAGCGAATCTGTAGCCACTTTCATAGTTTCATAAACACATGATTTTGTGACAGAAATATAACATCCACCCTCCCCTAGCTCATGCGCACTTGGTCCCTCTGGGGGGATGCCAATTTATTAAATTGATTGGTTCATTTAACTTTTCCTTGTACTACACCTTGCAACTTTTTGACAATCCTTCTGACCTTTTGAGTTTGTAAAACTTGTATAAGGTGGTTACAAAAACTTAATATGAAAAAGATCAATCATAATAAATGTGTACAGAATGAGACTATAGAAAGGTTAGCCATCATCCTCATTCCAGTTGGATCTCCTTTCCTCGTGCAGAAGTGGGTCTCTACTTAGTGCTTACACCAGTTACGCAGCTAGCTAGCAATGGAGGGGCATTATCTTTTTAGGGTTCAATTCTTCCAATAATCATCCAATGTGCTTTTGAGAAGTGTTTAGGCTCCTACATCCACCACTTTAACTACCACAAGTCCTCTCAGGATAGTTTTGCTAGAAGTTATTAATTTATTTTTAAATAAGGAAAATAATTTAATTAATTAACCCTCATCGCTAAGATTTTATCATAAGTACGTCAGCAGAATGTTAACCTCCAATTTAAAATAAAGTAAATTTGGGGTCTAGATGTCAACTTGTTTTGAGGTTGTAATGTTAATTAGTTTATTATATAAGGAAACAGCAATTGTCCATATGTTTATGTCCTTGCATTAAAAAAATGGTCCGAAAAGTCAATTATCGGTTGTACCATTTCTTTCTTCTTTTTGTAGCATGATTCACCTTTAAGTGGAGAAGAATATGCATGACAAACCAAAGAAGGCTAAAGTGAATGACTTCCTTCAATTGCAATTTACTATACCGTCTTTTCGTTTACTATTAATGAAAGTCAGCATTTCTCTGCAATATAACACCTGCTGTATATGTATTACTTAACCATAGCTGGCAATCCGCAGTATATACCGAGACTACCCTACCCTTGGACCCATCTTTCATAGGAATTTTTTATATAATTAGGATTTTTGATTTTCCAATCAAACTCTTAATATCTTTACCGGTTTAGATCCTTTCAATAGCGACTTATTATTCAAAATTTAATTATACTTAAAACTTTTCATATCTTATAAAAAGATGTGTTATATCGAAATCAAATTCAAATTCTTTTTCATAAACTTATTAGTTTGTGTTGTCAACAAAGTCTAGGATCCCTTGCTAGGATGTTTATAAAACCAACATGATTAAATACATAATTAAGGAATCTTTATTTTAATTTGGTTGGTGAAAGTAACAGCTACATAGTATTGGCTTAATATCAATTAACATCGAAGTCACTTCTATCAGATCATCAATTTGGCAGCGACGAGATCCTCCTTTACCAGCTAGATCGATCATGGATAATATTCATGATAGCGTATCCAGTGTTTTTCTTATACGAGATGCACTGATTAAGAATACTATGGGGTGAGGGGTGGGTTGTTAATACACGTATACTTTCATTTCTTTTTCAAGAAGAGTATCTCAGTACATCTAATGTGTGTTTTCAGCATATTCAAGTCATAATATGCTAAAATATCCTTCAAAAAAAATTAAGTGGGAATATATATATATATATATATATATATATATATGTATATTAATACTTACTTATACGCGCTAATATACTTTTATTTTTTAAAAAATAATTTAACCAAGTACGTCTAATTTCGGAGAATTTTAATAAATTTTATGTTATATGACTTATTAACATATTTCTTTTAAAAAATAACAAATTATATATAGAGAAAGATAGAAAAAAGAGAGAGGACAAGAGACCTTCAAATTTCAACCTTAGTCACTTTTCACGAATGTTCAAAAGCGTATATAACATATATATGTTCGTACACAGATTGAGTCTGATTTACTTCTTTTCGTGTAATAATGAAACTTAGGCATGTGGATCTTATGCACACAAAAATATATAATTAACAATATAACTTATATACATTATTAATTTTCCTGGATGTGCCGTCATATATAAACTTTTCTTTTATAATATCTTCAACAACACCCGCGTGTGGGGGTAGAGAGGAAGAGATTATGTGAAGTGGAAGCAAATATCTTTGGTTTGGTTACAAAACAAACTTGTATCTACAATATTTTTTTATAAAAAAAAATTGGTGCGTATATGTGTGTCATTATTCTATGGTTCACGCATGATTATTACCTTGTGAGTGAAGAAAAAATTAGAAAAGAAAAAAAGACAAAGGTCATGGAGTCAAAGACAAGAAGACACCCATCTTTCTCAATCCCTCATGTCCCTCTCCAAACCGTTTTCTACTAGACTCATCAACCAATTCTCTCTCTCTCTCTCTCTCTCTCTGACTCTTCCCTATTTTGTAAGCTAAGCCCAAAACCATCACCATCATTATCATCATCATTCCCACCCTATGAAGTTTCTTTGTTATCTTTCTCTCTATAAATGCTTCTCTTATTATCTTACATCAGACCCGTTGTTGGGAGAGGAAAAATTGGCCATCAGTGGAATAATATTTTGAACACTGGGGTCAGGAATCATCAACCTAGCTAGTGTGTACAACAATGAGGAAGCCCGAGGTTTCTGGAAAAAACAACAACAACAACAACAACATTAATAACAAGCTTAGAAAAGGGTTGTGGTCACCTGAAGAAGATGACAAGCTCATGAACTACATGCTAAAAAGTGGACAAGGTTGTTGGAGCGATGTAGCCAGAAATGCTGACCTTCAAAGGTGTGGCAAAAGTTGTCGCCTTCGATGGATCAATTACTTGAGGCCTGATCTTAAACGAGGTGCATTCTCACAACAAGAAGAGGAACTCATCATCCACTTGCATTCCCTTCTCGGAAACAGGTTCACCTAGCCTTCTTTTCTACCTACATATGCATGTTCTCTAGCCAAAACTCATCCATTTTATTACCACACAATTTTTATTAATTCATGCATCATTAACAATATATATATATATATATATATTCCATAATGCATTTTAAACTTAATTCTATATGATCTTCAACGTTGCACATGTATTATGTATATTTGTAAATCCGAATATACTATACGGGCGTGTGTACGTATATATCTCAATTATTTTATAATGCAACTCCATGTAACTAAGCGTATCTGACATCTCTAACATATATATAACACCCACTAGCTCCTTCTAACTTTAGCCATCGTCTTTATTTGAAAAAGTGAAAGGGAGATAGATGCATGATTAATGTTTGAAAAGAAAACAAAGAACGAGTCTTAATACCATTTCAAAATTCTTTTTGTTATAGAGCCATCATCACTAGGTGGGTGGGGTTAATTTGGATGCAATATATGAATAATTTGTGAAGAGTCATCGAATTCCATGTGCCATCATTTTCCTGTGAAAAAAAATGCAAGTGTCTCAAGTATATGCAAGAAAGTTCACAGCCACACATACCATGGCCAACTAATAACTATATAGAAATAATACTTATTTTAAGATATCTTCGTATTTACATTAAGACCGACAAAAACTTCAAAATGGCATGGTTTTGTTAAGTCTTTGGATGGCAAAATCTAGTTCTCCTTAGTCTAATATATGGAACAAATAATTCAAAGTTAAAATATACATGCACGGCATGCATTCAAAATAATATACATATATTTATAAGTCTAGGCGGCTCCTTGTAGAGGACAAAAGGAAAATTTGAAAACATCATATATAAGCATTGCGATTCGTCTGTATTTAATTTGGACTTCGAGTTGAAGGCAGCATGCATTATTTTTAGCCACACCAACCAAATTAACTCAATTAGTTTGTGCTATGTACTTAGCTGACAAGTATATTCAATATTGTGTTTCACTTTTAAAGATGGTCTCAAATAGCGGCGCGCTTACCAGGGAGAACTGACAATGAAATTAAGAACTTTTGGAATTCAACAATAAAGAAAAGACTCAAGAACATGTCATCCAGCACCTCACCAAATGGAAGCGTGTCCTCCTATGAGCCTAATAACAGAGACCTTAACATGGCAGGGTTTACTACTTCTAATACTCAAGATCAACAACATGCTGATTTTATGCCTATGTTCAATTCGTTATCTCAATCACCCTCCATGCATGCCACGGTTCTCAATTCCATAATTGACAGGTTGCCTATGCTAGAGCATGGACTAAACATGCCAAGTTCTGGTGGATTCTTCAATAGCAAAGGGCCATGCTTCTCATCATCACAAAGTGGAGTTGACAACAAAGGGTTTTATTTGGAAAATGGAGGAGTATTTGGGAGTGTAAATATTGGTGCAGAAGGGGATATGTATGTTCCCCCTCTAGAGAGTGTTAGCACTACTTCTGACCATAACCTGAAAGTGGAGAGCACATGCAACACAGATGCTAACAATAGTTACTTTGATGACATAAACAGTATCATCCTTAATAATTGCAACATTAATAGCAACAATAATAGAGCTGAAAATAGGGCTGGTGGGGTGGAGAATTTGTTTCAGGAAGAGTTAACCATTGGAGAGTGGGACTTGGAAGAGTTGATGAAAGATGTTTCATCCTTTCCCTTTCTTGATTTTTCAAATATCCAATAAGTGTTCTCTCTTTCCCCTTTTTTAAATCTTCTGATGAGGATCCCATTTGGCTGCTAGCTAGCTAGCTAGTCATAATTGGAATCAGCACCTCCATATATATATATATATATATATATATATATATATATATATATATATATATATATATATATGATATATCCCATGCATATCTTATTAGGTACACTTTGTGATCTCCCTAAAAAACCTTGTAATTTGTATTTTTGCCATTATTCTCCAGGAGGAGCAAATTCACTTATTAACAAGGTACGTAGCTAGGTCTGAAAAAAAAAGTCAATCATGTATATCTGCAGGATTGGTGATCTTGTAATTAGTCTTGCAAATTTGTCACCTTGATGACATTGATGAGGTCACTTTGTATCTCGGACGCCAGTGTATAGTTATTTACAAGAATCTGTCATACTTGTGAATTAGGTGTACGTGGATAGATTGTCAAACATTATTTTTCTGTTCAAGTACCATTTGGTGAATAATAATAATAATACTTCTAGTCTAGATATATATTGTTACTGAGAGCTGCTTATTGGTATGTCTAAAAATTTTTTGACACTTAATAAACATTCATTATTTTTTGTTTTTCTATTTTTGTTATATCATATATATTTCTCTCTTCTATCTTTTTCTTTCTCTGTGATTACTAACATGACAATGCCCATACATCTTTTTTCCTATTAATTAGTATTAAAAAAAGTTTGAATGAAATGATAGGAAAAGCAAAAAGATATATTATTGATTGAATATTAAATTAAGAAAATAAAATAAAATTTTGGATTGACGGAAATGAATGGACAGAATGGTGCGGCATTATTAATCATTTTAGACACTTTTTAGTCAACTAAAATTCGAAATATCCAACATCATCGTTGTTTAAATAATATATACAATAGTACTCTGAGATGTACAAAACAACACTATGTAAATAATGATAAGTTTGTATTGCTTCCCCCGGCCAACCCTTAAATTTATTCAAACTGAATGCCAATAAGATCAAAATGCTGAATGATTCTGCTTAGAATTTTGTAAGCAACAATCAGATTTGCGTATATAAAATATATATGCCCACCACGGTGATGAATGAATCATGGTTAAATAGATACTTAGTCGGATGAGTTTTTAATTACTTTGTGGGTTTTCATCATATTATATGAAAGTTAGTTTGAGCTATATGCTGTTGATTTCAAATAGTAATTATAACTCCAGCTTTGGTTTTCAACTTTTGAAGATAGCTAAATGTAATTGTGATGGGAAATAATCAGTGCAACGAGAAATTTGCTGTTATGTATCGAATAGCATGATGAAGTGAATATAAAGCAACTCTAATTGAAATGACAAGTTGGGTTACCGACGAGGAGATAGGGAAGAGAGAGTGCCTTACGATATCATTTCCTATTGGAATATTAACGCACCATGCCATAATTATCACGTGTGTTTCACAATTATTTTAACCTAGAAACACTATCAAAATCAATCATTATAACGAACAAAGGCCGGGTACGGTAAACGAACCACATTGGTCCTAGATTTTTTTAACCTAACATTAAGAAAAGGAAATTTTAGTTTCTTACGTACGCAGCGAATATGAAAATAAAAAGATTATTTTTTTTTTCAAATTGAATCTTTTAAGTTTAAAAGACCATAATTTTTCATTTCTTAAAGTGCCTATATTAAATTAAGTTGATCATTTCATCACTTTAGTACACTAATTTAGTCAACTTTGTAACAAGTGATAAATTATAAGAGATGTCATGTTATATATATGGATGTTGATCACATCAGTCCAAATCAATATTATTATCAAATAATTTTGGCCAAAAAATTAATGAAATGATTATTTTAATTTTTAAACTTAAAATATTATTATAATCACCCTGAAATTAAAATTAAAAAGTAAAGTAAAAAACCAAATTAAGTGTATTTCATCATGTTTGAGTATAGGCTTCCTCAGTCAAGACATGAGGTCATCAATCCAAAGCATTCAAGTGCATTATTAATCTTGGCCCTAGGTTAACCCCTAGGCTTCATACTTGTCACACTTACTAAAAATTGTGAATTCCTTGGGGGAGGGGAAAAGGAGTTCTTATACTACGATCGATATTGTGATCCAAAATCTAAGATCCTCTGCGATCCATACACAGATTAACATGATTAGTATACTGGAGCCTCCTAACGGTCCATAAAAACCCGATCTTCAAGTGGGATGATGAGGTCGAGTTGAAAACCAACCTAAAAAGACATACAGCTGCTCAACCTCAAGCACGCAAGGCAAAAGGCTTCCAAGTGTTGAGGTTGTATTGGAAAGTGACTTTGCTAGACACACAAGCCATTAGCCTCATTCCATACTAGATGTTGTTATTCTGCTGTAGTCTTATTTAGGCATTGGAGTTTGTGTGCAAAGCTAACAACATCATACAGTTTTAAAACACTAGCTAAAATTTCCATCTCTATTTCAACCTGCTCAAATGTCACAATATAAATGCATGCTGTGATTTTGTTTGGGATTTGGGTTACGAGGGTGAAATTTTTGTACTACTCCTAACTCTAATAAAATTATACTCGCGTTTTTATCGTGTAATTATTGCATTAGACTTGTGTTGCTGTCGATGTGACGACTCCAGACACATTCAATAATGGCGCTACTTGTGCAAGATGAGAGAATAGTCCGAAAGTATAAAGTAGCATTAATAATGACCTTTTTTCATTTAATTGCTAGATATTACGCTTGGTAATGTGACATTGTTTTCAAGCAACTTTGGTCCATTATATTAGCACACACCCAATAAAAAAAAACGCAATCATGAACCTTCGTCCTCTCTGAATTTAAAGCCAATTGTATCTATTACTAAAAGACAAAAGAAAATGCTAGATGGTTTTCTTAGGAGTAAGAAAATAGAAGAAAAGAATTTAACAAAAAGAAGTATTTATTATGTTAAAAATATAAATAAAAATACGTAAAAATTAGTACAGTATATTAAACGTTACTGTATCAAAATCTAACATATAAAATAGCATTGTTGTTTTGAACGAATTATTTCATAGAAAAATAACAATGAAAATGTAAGAGTCGATGAGACCCCTAATTACCATATATACGTGAGTGAAAATGCATATAAACTGATTGTTTTAAACCTTGAACAGGTAATTTTGTGCCAGTTTGTACAATTCTTTTCGTACAAACAGAAATTTCCCAATGTGATAAAAATAGAGAGGGGTTCTACGTGTGTATAAAATTATGTTACTCTGAAGATATGTACGTAGGTTGATGTAATAATGAGATAATGGATTCAGCTTACTACCAAAACGATAATTATGGATTTATGTATTGCTCACAAAAAACAAACACACCCGTAGTCGTTGTCCACAATGGAGGGGTTGAACATGGAAGGCTACGTTGCTTATGACGGGGGCTATTATTGTGTGTGAGAATTTTGAAACGTTGATTGATTGAGGGTTTAAAGTTTTGGATCAGTTGAAATTCCAATTCAACCACTTACATATATTTAAATTACTCTAAACACACTTCATTTTTAAGGTAACATATTATTTATTTTTGTTTATTTTAAAATAATATATTGTTTATTAACGATATTATAAGTATATATTTATGATTTTTTATTTATCATATAAATAATATAAAACAATATAATGTTTTATGAATATTGATTTTTTAAAAAATTCTTATTAAAATTAAATCCAATCCGAAATAGGTGGTGAAATGAAACCCGTTAACAAAAAACTCATCGTCGCCTGAGAGATTCGAACTCTCGCGGGGAAACCCCATGTACTTAGCAGGCACACGCCTTAACCACTCGGCCAAAGCGACTTTGTTGACAACATTGCGGTGTAAAATTATATATATATATCTTATGAAACTTTAAACTATTCCATCGCCTATCTTTTTGAAAACTGAATTCTAACTTATACAAAAGTTTCAAAAGTGGCTTTAGGATTTCAAGAATTTTAGAGTGCGTCTGGTTGACGGAAAAAAATTTCACATCCGACAATAGAAATCATGATTGTTAAGAATAATTAAAATTTGTTTCATTGATAATAATATTTTTTAGAATATTTATACATTGTGAATCAAATAATAATATGATATTTAATATATAAAAATTGATTATTTATCACATTAAATGATCTAAGAAAAATAAAATGATAAGTATAAAAAAAAATACCTTAACTTTTTTTTCTAATTCAACGAAAGTTAGATTCTCATATTCCTATTAAAACAATTTTGTCAAAACATATCTTAAAATAATTTAAGTTTCAGGGAATGTTATTATTCAAAATAAACCAAACATGAGAAATAAATATTTTCAACACTACTATATTTCTGGAGAGCTAAAAAAATTTCTTGTATCAAAAAGCTCTTAACATAAACTGAAATATTACCACAAACGAAACATTACTGACAAAATTGAGATGGTAACCTTCATAAGCAAGAACTTCTATAAATAACATAAATAGTAATAATAATAATAATTTGATTTTCAATTTTTATTAAAAATAGTACTGTAATTGAAATTATTATATTATTAAGAAAGGCACACGATTTAACTTTTGCAAATCATCATGACATTTTTTTTCCAAAATAAAAACATAATGGAGTAGAAAGGTATATATTAATTTTATAGAAAAGGTATTGATCGCTAATAGACGCCTTTTAATTTTTGAGTGGATGTATGTTGAATCATATATATAATATAAATTAATGACTATCCAACTTCAATCTTAAATCATCTTATTGAATATAAAATTATATTTCAACAAAATTTGTTTTATTTTTTTAGTGATGAGATATCTAGTAACTATAAAATTAAATAATAAGACTTATTTAAAGAAAAAAATTATAAATAAAATAATCAAAACATAAAAAAGTTTAATCTAGTCAAAGTTGAAGCCATGGTTAATTTTCGGGTCTTTCACAAACACATAAAGCAGAAAATCATTCTCAAGGTGTTATACATATATATATAAACAAAACGAAGGTACATGCTTTTTACAACCCCCCATTTTGTTAAGTACACTTCCATTCCTCCTTTTTATAACTTAACTAGCTTAGTTTCTCATATTTTATAATTTATAGGAATATTTTTTATATTATTTTAATTTTTAATATATTTTATTTAGATTAAATTTTAATAAATATATGTTAGTATATATGTCAATAAATATTTAAATATTATATATATATATATATATTTGCTCTAGAAAATTGATATTATTAGGAGTTTGAGGTAGTATCTCGTTCCCTGATGTCTTACATGCTCTTTTTGGACTTTTTTCTTAAAAAGTTGATTTTATTTAAAAAGTTGATTTTATTATTTTATTTTATTCTTGTTTACACACTTGATTTAGGATAATAAAATTGAATAAAGTTGTTTAATTAAAGTTGAATTTTGGGCATTGTTAATTGAATATATTTATTATGATTTGCACACATGTTTTTATATTTTACACATGTAACTAATTTTATAGTTTCAACGTTTTAAATATATCACAATTAATAAAAAATATTTTATTTTAAAAAAAATATAAAAAAGTCATGTAATATTTAATTAAGATTTTTAAGAAAGACAACATAATTTGGCGGTATTCAATTAAATTTTTTATAACTTATAAAAAGTTACTTGGTATTAAAAAATATACAAATTTTGATGGATTGTTTTCTAAGAAAGATTTCCATGAATTTCATTAGACTTTTTAGTATAAAATATCTATCAAAGAATCTAATTCAAACCTTTGAGATTTTGCTAGATTTTTTTTCTTTTTCTATTGGTTCTTTTCTCTTATCACATATATTTTATTTTCTCTTTAATATTTTCAATATGTGTGTGTCATATATATTTTCCTATTTCTAAAACAAAAAGTCAAATATGTTCCTTCTCTATGGACTTTTTCCTTTGTTTTCTAAATCAAATTAATGTTTGTCTTATGTGTTAGGACTAATCATACTTTCTTTATACTGATTATGTTCATCGCCTACTCAAAGCAATGTTTTCACGACTGTCACTGTAATATCACGAATTCAAGTAAGGTATTTTGGGTGATATTTGCGAAATTACACGGATTTACGAAAGGGCAGTTCTGTCTTTGTTGGAGGCATGGGTGTAGTTATCAATTGCTTGGTGTAGTTAGCTGTACTACAAGGTTACTATAGCTGTACTACAGGTTACTATAGCTGTACTACAGGTTACTATAGCTGTACT
>PYAF01001949.1:9640-22732 GCA_007407185.1 Glycine tomentella
TTTCGCCCTAGGGGTATTTTGGTCATTTCCAAAAATGTGCAGGGACAAAATTGTCATTTTCACCCTAGGGACATAACAGTCATTTCTAAAATTGTTCAGGGGCAAATTTGTCATTTGTCCTATATCTTTTGTACTGCCCCTAATTGATATTTCATCCCAGTAATTGACTGTTCTTCTCAAAATTTTGGGGTGTTACACAAAGGAAGAAACAGATAGGTGCCACAAACAAATGTTTGATAAGCCTTGAGGATCGCCACATGAATTGAAGAATTGTTGATAAGATCAAATGGTTCAAGGAAGAACCCTAGCAGAGAAAAACTCAAGCTAATGATAAAATTCCAACAGCCAAGGATCCTTACACTTCAGAATTGATTTATACAAATTAGTTCTCATGCATCTAGTAGAAAATAAAATAAAATTAAAATCTCAACATTGAAAGAATAACTAAAATGCCTTAGTGGTTAAGTCAGACATAACTAAACTTAAGGTTCAAGTCTCAAAACCAGCTACAAGCACTTTATTACTATTATTTTTTTTATAAGGCCTATGTCAATAATTGCTTTTATTATCACTCCAAGCAAGCAAAACATGTGACTAGTAGTCCAGTCATGCAGCACTCTATATTTTGGGTTCCCTCAAGCAATTGGATTGCCCTTAGATTAGCCATTACATGTTGCAAAGCTTCTTGGGTCTTTTTAGCTCTAGCTCTTGTCATGGGTCCTCCTATGCCTTGTATTGGGTCTTGGTCTCGGGGTTGGTCTTTGATGCTGGGTTGACCTTTGATGTCCTCATCATTTTGGGTCCATTATGTATGCCATGATATGTACAAGACAAGATGTCTCATATGCTTTGAGTAGTACGAGCAGATACCAGTCAAACACTGGAGAGAGTCACTGGACAACAGTCAAGACCATCCTTGAATACTTGAGAAGAACTAAGGATGCATTTATGGTCTATGGTGGGGTAGATGAGCTTTCAGTGAAAGGATTCACTGATGCCAGCTTTCAAAGTGACAAAGATGACTGCAAGTCATAGTCAGGGTTCGTATTCACCTTAAATGGTGGGGCAATATCTTGGAAGAGTTCCAAGCAGGAGACTACAGTAGATTCTACGACAGAAGCTGAGTACATAGCCGCTTCAGAAGCAGCCAAGGAGGCCGTCTGGATCAAGAAGTTCATATCTGAACTACGGGTGGTTCCAAGCGTGGATGAGCTCGTACAGTTGTATTGTGACACACTGGGGCCATTGCGCAGTCAAAGGAACCTAGGTCTCATTAAAGATCTAAGCACGTGCTCCGCAGATATCACCTGATTAGAGAGATCATTGATAGGATGGATGTAAAGATGGATTATATTCCCACGGATGATAACCTAGCCGACTCTTTGACAAAGGCTGTTTCTCAGAGAAAACATGATAGTCATTATGAGGCTTTGGGTTTACGAATTATGTCTGATTGGCTCTAGGCCAAGTGGGAGGTTGTTAGTATATGGATGTCTTAGAGACAATCTTTTCATTAGATTAGGACGCACGTGTATTTTTCATATTGTCATGAATAAATTATAAGCGCTCTTTATCTTGTTTCATATTCTGTCTCGATATCATTATTAATATATGAGTAACTGGATAAAACCCTTAGAATAAAATAGGTATCTCTTAAGTATCAGTGATGGGATCACGATCATGAGGATTCAAGGATACTAGATGTCTACTCCTAAATTTTAAGTTTCTAGTCTAGAGACACTGAGAATGGGGATCAACGATCTCGGGTAAGACTAGCACAACTTATCTACTTGTATGCAGATACAAGGTAAAGACCTCATGAGCTACAGACATAGAGATGTCTTAGCTAAAGTCGTGGGTGGACCTATAAGGGTATAGCTCGCACTGAACTGACCCACAAAGAGACTTTGTGAGGAAATCTCACAGATAGTATCATTAGAGTAGTCTCTTATTATTTGGGTGTGTCTTTCCTTAGACCAGAAGTTTTCACCTAGACTGTTTTCTAGAAGACATGCTTTGATTGTATACCTCGTCTGCCTGAAACATGGAGATGCATAAGTATACCTTTGGGCATGTCTTGAAAAAACACGAGTCTAGGGTGACTAGCTGAAGGAATTCGTCAAATCTCTGTGAGAGATTAAGTTATCTATAAACCGGAGAAATCGGGATGACAATTACGGGACTCGGGAATCTATGCATAGTAAAAGAAATCATGAGATGATTTGCCTTTAGAGTCAGTAAAATTGGAGACTCCCTATTTCGTATTAAAGTTTACCCTAGACCATAAGGGCTGATACGTTTCCTTACCATAGGTTTTATGGGAAGGTAACCGAGACGAAAGGAAATACATACGGAAACCAAATAGATTTAATAGGATGATCTTGTCATTTACCTAACTAGTTCTGGGGCAACAAAGCATTACTAGGGCTCTGTGTTGTCATTAAATGGGTAGTGGCCTTGTTGGGCCCAAACTCATTTATGTCAGTAGCTATGTTGGGTCTAATGGGTCACACACTAACACTTTATTGTGATGACATTATAGCATTAAAGGTTTTGGGCCTAATAATGGTTGTTGGCCCAAGAAGGAGTTTGGATACTTATCTTAAAGAGAAAGGGGCGCATGAATGGAGTTAATGAGCTTGGATAGTCCAAGACATTATTAATTAATTTAAATAGTTAAATTAATTATCTAATACTTAAATTTGATATTTTAAATTTTGAATTTAAATATTTAAATTTAAATATAATTATCTATAGTAGTTAGTTTCATATCAAAATGAGAAGATAAGAGCTAAATTTGAATTTGAATTCAATTAGCATCTTATCATGATAATATCCTAGATTTTAGAAGAAGTTTGAGGGCTGATTATGGGGCTTACATACGACTGATATTTAATTATTATTTGGCAAAATAATTCACAAGTAATTGACTTGGTCTTAGGAGGATATGATAGGAGGTTGTTGGCAATTTTTGAAATGCAACAACTCTATCTTTTCTTCACGTATGGGATGCTTCATAATCAGATTTTTTTTGGTTAAAAATCTGACAAAAAAACTCTTCTATAAAATATACTCTTGTGATCACATTTCTCTAATAGTTTTTGAGAAAAACCCTGTCTATATTCCTCCACTTTCACGTGCCCCTTTGTGTGAGTTTTGACTAAAAATTCAGCCACCAATATCATCTATTGGTGAGCCTCTTAGATAAGTAAAAACACTTTAAAACCTAGCCATCTTCCTCTCCGTTGGTGTGCCTAGCCTGCCTCCTTTGGTGTTTGTTGGTGGCATTTAAGAAGTGTTCTTGAGTCTTGACAAGAAGTGGTGTGGATCAACATTAGAGGGCTTGTATCTTCAAGCCTATCCTTGATCATCAAATTTTGAATATAAACAAGGTAACATCTATGTCCTAAAGAATGATTCTTGTATGGTATGTGTGTTTCCGCTTGAAAAATTTTGTTTTTCTCACATGCCTTCGGGCTTCAAGGCCCTATCTTTCATTAAATCACTAATGTAATCAATTATTATAACTAATGTAATCGATTAATACACAAAATAATCGATTAAAGTGTTCTAAGCTCTTTCTGGAAAACGTATAAGAGCAATTTAATCGATTAAATCGATGTGTAATCGATTAAAGCAGTTATGGTAGATTCAGCTTTAAGCTTATGTAATCGATTACATAGTATGGTAATAGATTAAAGCAATCAGACTTGTTTTTAAGTTTTTACATTGTGTAATCGATTACCATTTGCCTGTAATCGATTACAATGTTCTTCATGGCTTAAGTAATAGATTACCAATGTTGGTAATCAGTGCTAAAATGAGTTCCCCAAAACTTAACCATGAGAAATCAATTTCTTTATGTAAACATGAAAACTTTTATGCTTTAATGAAATCATGTATGCATGTTAATGATCATGTTTATGAAATGCAAGGATTATAAGATAAGCCTCTTAAACACTTAACAAATTACAAATTCCTTGACATGTGAAAAGCTAAAATCTTTCTTCTAAGGCATAGTCTTCATCCTTGACTTGATTCTTCCAGCTCCCCCTAAATCCAACATGTAATGGGCCTCAATATGGACCAAAACAGGCCTAAACTATGTATTTTTAGAGGCTTAACTCTATAAGTACTCAGATATTGCTATTTTTGGATAACTTTGATTAATAAAATTAAGCATTTGTTTGAATTGAGAGCTTAGCCTCTTCTTGATTCTTGGTTGAACCGAAATTGATTCTTATCAAGGAAGCTTTCCTTTGTGACGAATCCTCCTCCGACTTATCACTCCACTACGGATCGTGGCGTCATTCATTCCATTTTCTTAATATTTTCCATCTTTTGTTTTTAAGTTCTAAACAACTATCCTTTGAGTCTTGAAATTTGCATTCGAAAATGATCCAATCCAAGCGTTCATGCCTTGGTCATCATCAGATGACATCTGCAAAACCAATTTTTACTCCTTTGACAACATCCATTCATCTAACTAAACTCAATGTTACTCAGTTAGAATCAGAAAGGGAATACATGTGTCATGTTCCTTATACGAGTGTTGTAGGTAGTCTCATGTATGCAATGGTTTGCCCAAGACTAGACTTAGCACAAGCAGTCAATATTGTGAGTAGGTATATGGGTAATCCTAGGAAGGAACATTGGCAAGCTATCAAACATATATTTAGGTACCTTGAGGGTACAAATGATATTGGACTCATCTACCATGGAGACACGTCTTATGCTCTCGCTAGTTACTCAGATTCTGACTATGCTATAAATTTTGATGCAAGGAGATCTACCACTAGGTACACATTTGCAATTGGTGTCTCTCTTGTCAGTTGGAAGACAACAATTCAGCCAATAGTGGCTATATCAATTATAGAGGTAGAGTACATGGCTCTGGTAGAAGTAACAAAGGAAGGGATCTAGCTGAAAGGTTTGATAAAAATCTTGGGTTTCCGTAGGAAAAAGGCTATCATTTTCTGTGACAATCTAAGTGAAATCTATTTAGCCAAGGATCAAGTCCATCATTAGAGGATTGATAATGAATGTCGAATCGCTACAAAACAAATAAAACTATGCTAATTCTATAACACATGATTAACCTAGGTTGACTCAGAGGTATGATCAATTTGGTTCCAACTTCAATTCATTGATAAACAACAGGGAGAATTTTATTGATTAGTTCGCAGACAATGAACAAAAATTGCAGAAATACAAACTAAAATTGAAGAAAAAATGTAGAAACTGACAGAATTGATAAAAGATGTTGTAAAAGAGATTCAAGAATATCAATCCAATTCACGAAACCAAGCAATGCGAATTATCATAGTTCTCAAATAATGATCATATTATGAAGGTTCATTCAATGTCATTAGAAGCAGTTCAATCGAATTAACTCCTAAATCAATTGAAATCACAAACCAGATTGAAATATCATCCAAACAATCTGTGATTAAAATTCAAATTAGGAAATGAATCCATAACCTAATCCATTTTCAATCCTAAACACATTCTTAATCATGAAAATTAAAGAGAGGATTGAAGAAGAAAATGAACATTCACACAAAAATTGAAATACCAAACTAGAACTCAAATTCTCCTTGCTTGGACTGGATCCTTGGATTGATTGATTGTTTTGAAAATACTATGAACACACTTCAAATAACCAAGAGTGGGGTGAATTGGTTAAGACCACCTTTAAAAACTTTTCTTGAAAACAATTTGCGGAATTTAAAACTTGGATCATAACACTCAATCACCCTTGATCAAAAATGGTTTTTTCTTTCAATCTAATATCACCTTGAAATGCATGTAATGACTGAAATATCTCTTATTGATTGTATGTTGATTTCCAAACAATAGTTATGAAAGATATACATATAAAGAAACAATCACACAACAATTTATACTGGTTCCCCTCACAAACATGGAGGCTACATCCAGTGTCTTCCAACCAACACTAGGTTAAAGTTTTCATTATATCAAATTATTCTTATACAAGCACAACAAGTGACAATCTCTATCAACACTAGACAAAGATCTTGAATTCTAAAACACTATTAGCATACAAGTCACAAAGATCATGAGAAACCTACCCAAATCTTCAAACCTAGAGAACCCTTCTCTAGAATGCTTTACAACGAATCAATTTGAAATGTTACAACACAACAAAACAAAACTCTTAGAGAATCTAAAAAGAATGATTCAAGATAAACACTATCTGTGATCCATCATGAATGAATGAATGAAAAACAAAATGAGATTACCACACAATCCAGGTAGTATGAATTCTATTGCTCAGAATCAATATCTTGAAATCTTCTTTTCTTTAGCACATCCTTTCTAAAATTTAGAAATCTTGATCTTTACAAGATGTGTAATCACTATGAAATCATTTTCTTGGACATTTTAGAAAGCTTGGTTTTTCTTTGGTAAGTCACTCTGATGTATTGAATAATTCGCACAAGTTCTATTTATAAAGAATTGACTTACAAAAGCTTTTAAAAAACTGAATTAACTAACAATAATCAATTAATCCGCTAGTGTAATAGATTATTTGCATATGAAAACCGATTAAAATAACTAAATAATTGATTAAATTGTTCCTCAGCAATCTGGAAAAATATTACAAACAGATTAATCGATTATTTCTCAACGTAATCGATTAAAGCAGAAAAGCAGAGTTTTCTAAAAAGCCTATGTAATCGATTATGATAAACAATAATCGATTAAAGCAGAAGTGTATTGTTTTCCAAAATATACGATATAATCGATTAACTCAATTATGTAATCGATTAAAGTGTTCTTCATGGCTTTTCCAGATAAGAACAAGAGCATTTTAATCGATTAAAACAATAAGTTTTCATTTTCCAAAAACATAGCCATGAAAAACTGTTTTCCTTTGAAATCATTTAGTAACTTCTAAGTTTTAATAGCACCTACTTATGCAAATCCAATGAGACATGAAATGGCAATGAAGGATCACAAAGCAATGTACTTGAATCAAACTTAAACACATTGAACATGACTTCATACTTGATTGGGCATGATAAAGCAAAAATAACTTTAAGCTAATCATCAAGCTTCTTCTTCATTCTTGCTTTTGATTCTTCTTGCAACTTCCCCTATATCCGACAATCTCCCCCTTTTTGGCTTTGAGCATGCCAAATATCAACTGTCCAATTGTTTAAAGTTTGATTGCTCTTGAGGGATGAATGATGAGGAATAATTCTTGATATCCTGAAATTTGAATCAGCTTTTGCAAGAACAAGTGTTAAGTATCTAATTTCTCATAAGCATACAAAGTAAACAACCAATTTCTCATAAGCATACAGAGCAAACAAGCAGAGCACATCATCATCGCAGAATATTTCCTATTAAACAAATATAGTGCGATGTATTCCTTGTATAATTTGATTACTTTATTAATAAGTATTAATTTAAATTTTATGTGAATTATCCATGTGAAATTGCTTGGTAGATGTCAAGTTATGTGGAGTTTGGTTGAGATGCGTTGTAATTGAGTGATTTCGAATTTGACCCAAAACCTGTTTTAGTAAAATCACCATTATGAATTGGTTAACCGTTGGATCTCCTTGAAATTTTAAAGGCGGGTTTATAACCCAAATATTTTGACCGTTGGGATTGAGAAAAGAACACCTGAAGCGTGGTAATTTTTCACTGAAGCAGAAATTCTAGAATCTGATCAGCTCACCCACGCGAATTTTACAGGCACATTTGCTCGCCTTGGCGAGTGAAGGCGGTAATAAATAGTAACCAGCAGCGAGAATCACAAAAATGAAGGGTTTTTCTTCCCCCAAAGCTTCCCCCAACCTCCCACCATCACCCTCCACCACCCAAGACCATTGGTGACCACCACGGATCGTCGTTGCTTGCCATGAGACCACCGCACGGAGAACAACACTTTAATCGGAGCGGAATCTTCGAAACTCTTCTAGAAGCTTTGGTAGAGAACGAAGCCTACAATCCTCCTTTCTTGGTTTCTTTGAGGTAACCTTTGTTTCCTTTGTCTTCTTCTAGCTAGTTTAAGCTTCTTTTAGTGTCTCTTGTGTTTTGGGTACCGTTGTTGGGAGTTTTACACTTCCTTTGAAAACCCCCTTTGAAAATGAGATGTTGTAAAAGTATCATTTTTATGAAATTGATGTGATTTTTGTGATCCTTGTTGAACCCTGATCACATTGGTGTGATCGGAATTTCAAAATGATGATGTCTTTTGATGTGGACTCCCAAAACACCATTTTAGCCTCTTTTTAAATTTGAGTGGGTATTTGACCCCGAATGATAATGTTAACCTTGTTTGTGAAATGTATACTAAATTATCTTCAATTTGGTATATAGAGCTCTGCATTTGGATGAAAGTACGTGAACTTGAGAAATCTCAAAATGATGTTTCAAGGAGCTAACATAGGGATATAATTAGGTAAGGGGAGTTTATTATTTAGTTATAGTTTTGGTACCATAGTTGGGGGCCAGGGAGCCCAACTATGAAGATAACTGTCTGTCCCTGTTGTGTGTTGGTTTTTCAAGAAAAATTACATTTTTAACTAATGGGATGCGATATATTTATTATTGATGTATGTTTGTTCCTGTTGTGTGATCACTTTCAAGAAAAACTGTGCTTTTTACTAATGGGATGCGATGAATTTGTTATTGATGGATAAAACTGTGAATGATATTGTTGTTGTAATGATTAGATTTTTGGGAAAAGTCTTAATTACAGAGGACACTCTGCCCAAAATTTTATAATATGTTTTTCTATTTAATTTTTTATTCAATTTTTAGATGGGCATAAAATTGTGTTTTTATATATTGTAGTCCTCCTCTTTAATTTAGAAATTTTCTAAAAATATCAATATTGTGATATGATGAATTGTGAATGTATGAAATTTGGATTGTGTAAAAACCTGGGGAATGTGAATTTTAGACATATGTATTATGTATAGATGTGAAATGTGATTGCTTGTGATGTCGTTGATGATATTGAAATTGAGATGCCACTGATGTAATTGATGATGTTCAAATGAGATAATGTTGATATGCATGATGATGATATTGAGATGATATGATGTTGAGGTTGATAATGGCATTGATGAGAGATAATGTTGATCTGAACAATGTCATTATGTGTGGATATACATGGATACCCATGCGAGTGTATGACAGGTTACCCTTGCGAGGAAGGATTTGTTCCTAGCCAGGTCATACATTGATGGTGCCCATGGTTGTAGGCTATGTATGTACACGTGGGATGCAATAACCGGTTGGTTACTCTTATGAGGATGGATTTGTTCCTAGCCACGGTCAGTACATCGATGAACCCACATTAGTGTTGATTTGAGGGGGAGTTACTTGAAGCACAAAGAGATTTTGAAGACAAAGAAGTGTTTTGGATTTTCAACATGATTAAAGCATTGAAGAAAAGTTTGTGATCAAATGTAAAAGGAAAAAAGTTTTCTGATGATCCAAGTCATTGCATTCATATCATTCATAAGCTTAAGAATTAAATCACAAGGCATTAGGAAATTATTTTGAATCTTGAAATAAACTAAGTGTCTTTTGGAAAATAGCATTTCACTGGATTAATCGATTAATATAAGCAAAGAATCGATTATTTTGTTCTTGATGCTTTCTGGAAAATTCTCAAGAACATTTTAATCGATTACACTATCGGATCAATCGATTATTTTAACTTAGAATAAATATAATCTGCCTTAATGACCTTTTTAATCGATTACTACTAATCTGTAATCGATTACATTACCCATACGAATTATATCATCACTCTGGATTAATCGATTACCAATTATTGTAACCGATTATTTAGTTCAAAGCATGTTTTTCGGCTTTAATCGATTACCAATTATTGTAATCGATTACATAGTACAAACACATTTCATACATTGCCGGTTTAATCGATTACACATCGGGATAATCGATTAAATTGCTCGTTCTAGTTACCCAGAATCCTTATGAACACTTTAATCAATTACAGGAGTGTGTGTAATCAATTACATATGCTAAATAATCGATTACAGGAGCGCATTTAATCAATTACAAGCGGTTACAAAAATTATTATAAATAGATCCAATGCTCAGCTATTTGAAAAACTTGAATTTTTTGTATTCTGAGCATTCTAAAGCTTTCTAAACATTCTCTAAGTGATATTTCTAGGTTCATTGAGTTCTTGCTTCCACAATACTCTTATGGGTGTTTAAGGATTGAGTGAAGCAAGATTTTCTTTTCAAAGATCAAGGAAAGCCATGTTCTGAGTCTATTATTTGCATTCAACCTGGTAAATTCATTTCATGCATATCAATATTTGGATCATCAGGTGATTTCTTTCCTTAATCTTTGAATGCTGTAATTCTCTGTTGAAATTTGTATTGTCTTGTCTATTGTATTTTGGGTTCTTGCTTGTATTTTAGAGATAGTGTTTCTCTAAGTGTTGCTGGGTAGTGTTCTCAGCTAGGTTTGGTCTCTAAGGATCTAATAAGGTTTTAGATCTCTGAACTTTATCTAGGGTTGATAAAGAGAGACTTGTAATAATTTTGTAAGAACTAAAATTTATAATAGTGGAACTCTACTCTAGTGTTGAGTAGAAGAACTGGATGTAGGTTCATAGTGTTTGAAGTGACCAGTATAAACTCTTGTGTGTTATTTTAATTTTGCATAATTGAATCATTACATTCTGCTATTTACCACATTCTTGATTGTGTGAATCATTCTTGATTGTTAATTCTGCTATTTACCACATTCTTGAATCATTACATTCTTGAGTTGAATAAAGGTTCCTGGTTGTGTTTGTGATAAAAGATCCAAAAGGGAAAAAACTCTGATTTTGATTAATAAAATTTTAAAATTACCAAGGCTAACCAATTCACCCCCTTCTTGGTTAAGTGTGAAGTGTTCCTATATTTTACAATTGGCATCAAGAGGTCTTGTAAGATACTCAAGATCACTTTTCTTTCAAAATGAATACTTCACAAATAACCTTCAAGGAAGGTGCATCCTTAAACAGACCTCCTATGTTTGAAGGGAAGCGTTTCAGTTTTTGGAAAAATAGAATGAAGATCTTTATTCAATCCAATGATCCAGGAGCATGGAATGCTATAGAAAAGGGTCCTAGTGTGCCCATCAAGGTGGTAGATAATAACATGATTCCAAAGAATTGGGATGAGATGAATGATGATGGAAAAAGAATTGTTCAATATGATTTTAAAGCTAAGAACATGATAACCTCTGCCCTTTTCTCTGATGAATTTTTCAGAACTGTTAGATGTACAAGTGCCAAAGAAATGTGGGAGATGCTTGAGATCACCCATGAAGGAACTGAGGAAGTAAGGAGGTCAAGGAAGCACTCTTTGATTCATGAATATGAAATGTTCAAGATGAATCAAAATGAAAGCATTTCTCAGCTCCAAACAAGGTTCACACATATAGTGAATCATCTCTTGGGCCTTGGAAAAACATTTGATGCTGAAGAATTAAACATCAAGATTCTGAAGTGCCTCACTAGAGCTTGCCAACCAAAAGTGACAGCCGTCAAGGAATCCAAAGATCTTTCAAAAATGACTATGGCTGCCCTCTTTGGTAAGTTACTTGAATATGAGTTTGAATTGTCTCAACTAACTTTTGGTGAAGATGCAGAAAGAAAAAGCAAGGGAATAGCACTGAAAACTGCAACACCTAAAGTAGAGAAGGTTGAAAACCCTAGTGATGAATAAGAAGATGAAAGCATGAACTTGATTGTAAAGAAGTTCAGCAAATTTCTAAAGAAGAACAAGGGCAAAAGGTTTACAAGAAACAACAAGAACAATTCCACCAACAACAGCTCTAGCAACAATAAAAAGATTGACAACAACTTTACTTGTTTTGAATGTTGCAAACCTGGCCACATAAAATCAGAATGCTCAATCTACTTGAAGAAGCAGCAACAAGACAGCAAAGGCAAGAAGAGCATACATTGCATGGGAAGACAATGAATCTTCAACCTTTGAATCCTCTACTGAATTAGAAGAAGCCAACATGTGCCTCACCTCAATTGTCAATGAAGAAAATGATGATCTTCTAAATGAAGATGATGAGGTAACATCTGAACTTGATCAAGCTATTTTTGCTTTCCAAGAAATGCACAAAGAGGCCAAAAAGCTAGCTAAATCAAATAACAAGCTTAAAAAGAGTATTGAGGATCATCTTGCTAAAATAATGGATTTGCAAACTAAAGTTTGTAACTTGAAGGAAGAAAATGAGAAACTTACTTCAAGCTACAAATCAAGTGTATGTGTTTGCACCTCTTCCTCCACATCTAGTGAAGGAAAAATATTTGATGAGTATAGAATCAATCAAGAAGAAAAATATTTGCAGCTGGTTTCAAAGAACCAAGAACTGATTGACATCTTGGAAAAACTCAACAAAGGAAAATGTGATTTAGATGATATGTTGAGTGCCCAAAAATAGTTTGGTGATACTTCTGGTTTGGGGTATAAAAGGAGCTTTAAAAATGTCAAAAAGACTACATTTGTACCTCCAAAACAGAAGAAAAAGAAGAAGTTAAGAGTCAATCAAAAGAGGTTCTCTAGAAAATCATACAATGCTGTAACTTGTCATTATTGTATGGAAAGAGGTCATACAGCTTACCATTGTTTTGCAAGAAGGTTTTATGTCCCGAATGGGGAGTGCATTTGGATAGAAAAGAAAAAGAAAACAGCTAACCCACTTGTACCCAAAAGCAAATGGGTACCTTCTCCCTTGAAGTAATTTGTTCCTTTTGTAGGTATGTCTTAGAGCAAGCTCTTCTATATGGTATCTTGATAGTGGATGCTCAAGACATATGACCGGTGATATGTCCTTGCTCAATAATCTTATTTTTAAAGATGGGGGCTATGTCACTTATGGAGATAACAACAAAGGAAAAATCATTGGTGAAGGTAGCATTGGTGATAGCTTGAATACCAAAATTAGCAATGTACTCTATGTTGAGGGCTTGAAGCACAATCTACTTAGCATTAGCCAATTATGTGACAAAGGCTATAAAATCTCCTTCAATCAAGATTGCTGTTTAATTTGTGATGGTA
>PYAF01001949.1:34804-45325 GCA_007407185.1 Glycine tomentella
TTTTGAAGACAAAGAAGTGTTTTGGACTTTCAACATGATTGAAGCATTGAAGAAAAGCTTGTGATCAAATGTAAAAGGAAAGAAGTTTTCTGATGATCCAAGTCATTGCATTCATATCATTCATAAGCTTAAGAATTAAATCACAAGGCATTAGGAAATTATTTTGAATCTTGAAATAAACTAAGTGTCTTTTGGAAAATCGCATTTCACTGGATTAATCGATTAATATAAGCAAAGAATCGATTATTTTGTTCTTGATGCTTTCTGGAAAATTCTCAAGAACATTTTAATCGCTTACACTATCGGATTAATCGATTATTTTAACTTAGAATAAATATAATATGCCTTAGTGACCTTTTTAATCGATTACTACTAATCTGTAATCGATTACATTACCCATACAGATTATATCATCACTTTGGATTAATCGATTACCAATTATTGTAATTGATTATTTAGTTCAAAACATGTTTTTCATAATGTCGGCTTTAATCGATTACCAATTATTGTAATCGATTACATAGTACAAACACATTTCATACATTGTCGGTTTAATCGATTACACATCGGGATAATCGATTAAATTGCTCGTTGTAGTTACCCAGAATCCTTATGAACACTTTAATCGATTACAGGAGTGTGTGTAATCAATTACATATGCTAAATAATCGATTACAGGAGTGCATTTAATCAATTACAAGCAGTTACAAAAATTATTATAAATAGATCCAATGCTCAGTTGTTTGAAAAACTTGAATTTTTCATATTCTGAGCATTCTAAAGCTTTCTAAACATTCTCTAAGTGATATTTCTGGATTCATTGAGTTCTTGCTTCCACAATACTCTTATGGTTGTTTAAGGATTAAGTGAAGCAAGATTTTCTTTTCAAAGATTAAGGAAAGCCATGTTCTGAGTTTGTTATTTGCATTCAACCTGGTAAATTCATTTCATGCATATCAATCTTTGGATCATCAGGTGATTTCTTTCCTTAATCTTTGAATGCTATAATTCTCTGTTGAATTTGTATTGTCTTGTCTATTGTATTTTGGGTTCTTGCTTGTATTTTAGAGATAGTGTTTCTCTAAGTGTTGCTGGGTAGTGTTCTCAGCTAGGTTTGGTCTCTAAGGATCTAATAGGGTTTTAGATCTCTGAACTTTATCTAGGGTTGATAAAGAGAGACTTGTAATAATGTTGTAAGAACTAAAATTTACAATAGTGGAACTCTACTCTAGTGTTGAGTAGAAGAATTGGATGTAGGTTCATAGTGTTTGAAGTGAACCAGTATAAACTCTTGTGTGTTATTTTAATTTTGCATAATTGATTGTGTGAATCATTCTTGATTGTTAATTCTGCTATTTACCACATTTTTTGAATGATTACATTCTTGGATTAATTCTTGAGTTGAATAAAGGTTCCTGGTTGTGTTTGTGATAAAACATCCAAAAGGGCAAAAACTTTGATTTTGATTAATAAAATTTTAAAATTACCAAGGCTAACCAATTCACCCCCCTCTTGGTTAAGTGTAAAGTGTTCCTATATTTTACAATTGGTGTGTTACGTATGTACATGGGGGTGCATGATGGGTTACCCTTGCGAGGAAGGATTTGTTCCTAATCGAGTCATGCTTTGATGATGCCCATGTTTCATACTTCATTTGCATGGATGGAAATAAAATGAAGGCACGCGCGTACCTGTGGGCTGAGAACGTAGGTACTAAGGGGTCATCAAGTTTGGAATTCCCTAGCTACGCTGGCTGATCACCGGGTGAGGGAATGGCCAGTGATAGGCTGTGAATCATTTTTCCTGTGAGAGGTTATTTCCAGGATATGGTACCACATTGCATGCTGATAGATGAGTCAGGTGCATGCATCATTCTATGTATGATTGTTTGAGTTGTGAAATGTATTGGATGATTGGTTTGTTGAGTGTGTATTGGAATCATGGATTTGTGTTAATGATTGTGGTGGGTAATGTTGTTTCCTTCCCAATTGCTGCTATCTGATTTTTGTTGGTTTTATATAATGAAATCACCCTTGCATTTGTTGTACCGTGTGGTTGGTACCTATAATGATCACGAACTTTCGTTTGTGGGAGCAAATGAGCAGCAGTAGGTGACCTTGGAGGGAGATTCTTTTTGTTGGAGTCGCCAAGTCGACGTGATGACGTTGGAATTCTTTTTGGGAAAGAGTTGTGTTTTGTTAATCAACTCTTTCTTAGTTTAGTTTTTCGATTCTTTTTGTTGGTCATGTAAGATTACAGGTGTAAATATATGTAAAACCAAATTAAGTTTTTATATGTAAATGATATGTACTGGTTCAATATATGCATACACATGTATTCAATTCTGTAATTGTATCGTGTGTATAATAATGGTATTATCGTGAAAAAAATTTTACTATCAATTTCATAATCAGATTGACAGAGTTTTCATATTAAAATTGAAATTGCACGATCTAGAATTAGTGATATCGTAGCGACGTGTAACATCCTTCCAATTACTATATTATGCCTAGGTCATAATAAGTAACTAGAAGATGTTAACTTTTCTAACTTATAATTTTTAACCAAAATCGATTGAGAAAAACTTATCTCAATATTAGAAAATTACGATTATATAGAGCCTGTAGAGACTTTTTGGTCTCTTTAAAAATTGCAAACTTAGTAATAACTTGTAAATAATATTTCCTACAATAATAGTAATGTCCATATATTACAAAGGCTGTAACAAAATACTACAAGTCCACAACATTAAAAGAAATCTTCCAACTTGTCCTCACTTTGTAACTGCTTCTCCTTTCGAGTTACTTGTATGGAATGACACAGGAACATACTAAAACAGTGAGAATTCCAAAGAATTCCCAGTAGGTGAAAATTTACTTATCATACAGTGTCATCATCATCATTCCAGCTACTTCGGTTTATTAAGAAAACATGTGAACAATTATAGTTGATTTTAATTTCATAAACATATAACCCGAAGTAGATTCATTTTATTCAAAAACACTTAAAAATAATCTCATACTTCATTATTAATGCAAACATCATTTTCAATCATGTCAATGCATAGCTTACCTTTGTTATTCTTCTCTTTAATACCCTAAACTAGACAATGAGTTTATTACTAGACTTAGGTTGCTCCCGCAGGGTCGTGCTCATCTTAACTGTTTCACCCTTTGGGATCCCATAGGGTCGTGCTCAGCTTAACTATATCACCCTTGGCTCAATATGTCTTTCCCGTAGGGTTGAGCTCGACTTAACTGTATCACCCGTTGGGTACCATCAGGGTCATACTCAACTTAACTGTATCACCCTTTAGGTATTATCTTTCTTTAGTATTTCCCTCAGGGTCGTGCTCGGCTTAACCGTATCACCCTTTGCGTACCATCAAGGTCGTGCTCGGCTTAACCGTATCACCCTTCAGGTCTTATCTTTTTATCTTTCTTAATGCACATGACATGCTCAATGACATGCAAAGCTACATAACTCATGTCATACAATTATGCCACAAAACATCAAGATTTCATCATCACAAAAGAAAATCATAACAACAAAATTTCTTACTACATATGATTCGGTTCTTCATATAACCTATACTCATCTAGCAGTCATTAAATTTCCATCTTTTAGTATGTTAAACTAGACTTCCTAAGCTTTCTAAAAAGGTATCACATGCCTCAATTGGAGTTATAAAACTCTATATATAATATTTTACAAATAGAACTTCAAATCTGCCAACAGTCTCAAAATTCCACACTAACATCTCCTAGTGTTTTCAGATTCCAAGCAGTAAACAATCTAGTTTTAGCTGAAATTTTTATATATTATAGTTGACATCTAGATATTTAATTCCATATATAATGCACCTAAATTGAATAAGAAATGAGGGAGAAATAAATTTTTCAAAACGGATAGCAAAAGTTGTTTGGGTGTGGACAGTTTCGGTAACTTTAGCTAAAATAATTTCTAGGCATGATTCAATACTTAGTTTGGTCCCATATTTTAGGAAAACCTAGATGACATCCTAAGCTTTAAAATGAGTGGTCAAACATCTCGTTTGGTTAAATAATCTCAAGAATCAAATGATAAATAAACCTAACTTTCACCTACCTCAAACAAGTTTGCTTCCAATTCCTCCAAGTATTTAGCTGCACCTCAAGGTCTTGAAAGAATGAAAGTCTTGTCTAGTATTTGATGTTTTGGAAAGGTGAAGGAGGCAATAGAAGTGAAGGACTATGGTTTCTATATCAAGAAGGAAGTGAGAAAGCAAAGTGAAGAGAGTAAATGCAATTGGCCATAAGTTTGAGGGGCATAGCATGGTTTGTGCAGAATTTTAATTCAAGAGGGTATTTATAGAAAACATTTTGTTTAGGAAGTAAAGAAATTAGTTAGGATGTAACTTAGTTACTCCTTGGTTTGGTTCTAAAGTAACTAAGTAATCATGACCTAAAGATATTTTATTTTTATGCATTAAATGCATGCTTACTAAGCAAGAAGAAAGATTCCTTCATTAAATGGCTATGTGCAAGTGGAATGGAGTTTTCAAGAAGCCAAATCTGATTTTTCCTAAGCTTGGTTGCAAAATTATCTTTTATACAAAGTTCTAGAGCTTACATGTTAACTTACACATGTTTTAACTTCCATATAGCTTCCAATCTCACGTATAAGCTTGCTTGGTCTTATGTTTTTGTTTCTTTTAATTTATATCTAGTGTACTTCATGTGTCTTCCAATTCATATACTAGCTAAGTATGTGACATACATTTAAAATCTTAAGCCTTTGCCCAAAATCCTACGCAACTAGGATTGGTTTCTTTTCTTAAATTAACTAATCCTAACTAAATATATTCTAAGCACTTCTAAACTTGTCACTTGAATCTATTAGCTTCTATTATATCCTTCTTGTATCATACTACCATCACAGGTGTTTCTCATGTGATAATTTTCCTCATCATATTATCACATGGTTTGAAACTATAGATCATGATAGCTTTAGAAATTCATGAAATTTCCACTTCAAAATATCTAATCAAAATATCTGAGGGCATTTTGGTAATTTGTCACTTACTTTCAAGGGCATTTTTGTAATTTTCACTTCAAGGGTAATATGATAATTCTCATATCAAGGGAAAGGGTACTATGGTCATTCTTCTTTAAGCATTTTTGTAATTTCTCTTTTTATCTTTAACTAACATTTAAATTTTTGGGATGTTACATGACAAGGCGGGTCGTTACAACTACCATATGCTCCATTTGGAGTTCTGTAGAATCTGCTAGGTCCTGCACAAGGAAGGTAGGTAAAGTAAGCATAGAATCTGAAAATAAGCAATAATTATCAATTAAGCTCAATTGTTTGCCTAAGACAAAAACTGAGTTAAAGTGAGAAAATAAAAGTCTAAGAGAAGTCAAATAAGCTATGAAGATAGAAAATATTAAACTAAAACGCTCAATCAAGAACTAAGCATATTGACATCGGATACCACTTCATCTGTACTAAGAAGAGGGTCGAGTCTAGAAAGTTGATATGAGAAAGAATCCAATTGATATGTTCATGAAGCCTACCGTAAGAAGCAAGTTCATGCACTTTCTAGATTGTTGATTGTTGAACAATGGATGTTAGAGATAGGGTGGACAACATCGTTGGTCATATGGTCTAGTACTTTTGTCTTTTGTATTGGTCGTCCAATCTTTTGTAATCTGGTGGAGTGTTTAGTCACGTAGAAGAGAATGTTCAGTCTGGTGGTTCATTAACATAGGCTATAATTGTAATTGTTTTTTATTTTTTTCTATTGTAACTATTTTCGGTTAGACAATTAGTTATTGTCCCCTTTATAAGGAGCTTTTTATTTTGGGTTCATTGAGCTTGAGAGCACTTTGAACCCCTTCATTGTAAATTCTATTCTTCGCAATAAACTTAACAATTTGTGTAATATCTCTTCTTGTTGTATCATCTTAACTTCCCTATTTGAATGGAATTTCTTGAATCTTCCCCAACATAAGTAATATGATAATTATAAGTTTTAAAGTAACTTAACTATAAATACTCACTCATTTTTTTAATCAAAAGTTCACTTCACCCTTTTGTTCCTTCTCTTCTCCTTTGTCGAACTCCAACCTCTTTTTATTTCACCTTCTTTAATTTTTCCACTAGCAAAAACACATGCAAAATGTAATAGGAGATCAAAGCAAGCTTATCTTGGCGCTTCAAGATCAACAAACAACAAACTTTTCCTTTCTTCTCCAAACTACTACCAAAGGTATAAAGGGGGGGGGGGGGGGGAGTGAGGATAACCTTAATATATCATTGATCAATAGGTTGTAGGTGGGATTTTCCCCTAAATCTCTATTTATTTTAGTTAACCATTATACTTACATCTTAATTTATTGTGTTGCTTTGAGTTGTGTTATTTTCTGGTTTGGAATTTTTGTTGAGCTTACTTTTTTAACTATATTTTGTTTTTAAATCTTGGTTGTTTTTCAAGTTTTTAATGATTTGTTATGGAAATAATGAATTTTGTTTTGATGTGATAAATACTTGTCATGGTTGTTTTGGTTTCTAGGGGATTCGATCCTCTTTATATCCATAACAAAAGATAATTAAAAATTTCCAGTATTTTTACTTATTAAAATCATTAGTGCTGGTTATTAGTTATTTTATGTTGGAAAATATTCAAGAATTCTATTTAGATAGGGAAGTTCAGATGATAGAAGGAGAAGAGATATCACACAAATTGTTAAGTTTTTTGTGAATAACAAAATTTACAATGAAGGGGTTTAAAGCACTCTCTAGCTCACCGATCCTAGAATGCAAAGTACCTTATAAAGGAAAAAACAACAAACTATCTAAACAAAAATGGTTACAATAGAAAAATAGAAAGTAGTTATAGCTACAACACAACCTATGTTAATGAACCACCAGATATGATGCCCTCTTCTATGTGTCTGGACACTCCACCAGATTATAGAATATTGGACGACCAATACAAAAGATAAGAGTATTGGACTAGATGATTAAAGGTGTTATCCACCCGATCTCTATCGCCCATAGTCCAACAATCAACAATCTCGGCCCATTTAATAACATTTATGAATTTTAAGTAACTCAGCTCATTTCCAACAATCTATGTTAAGTAGATCTAGACAGTGCATGAACTTGCTTCTTAGAACAAGCTTTGTGAACATATCAATTGGATTCTCCCTCATATCAACTTTCTAGACTTCGACTATCTTCTTAGTAAGAATGAAGTGCTATATGATGTCAATGTGCTTAGTCCTCTCATGACAGACTTGATCCTTGGCTAAACAAATTGCACTTAGACTATTGCAAAAAATGATAACTTATTCCTGTGGAATCCCAAGATTGCTTATCAAACCTTTGAGCTAAATCCTTTCCTTTGTTGCTTTTGCCAGAGCCATGTACTTTGCCTATGTACTGGATAAAGCCATTGTTGGCTAAAGTGTTGCTTTTCAATTAACAAGAGAGTTGCCAATCATAAGCGTGTACCCAATCACAGATCTCTTTGCATCCAAATTTGTAGCATAGTCAAAATCTAAGTAACCAACGAGAGCACAAGACGTGTCTCCATGGTAGACAAGTCCAATATCAATTGTACCCTCAATGTACCTAAATATACGTTTCACAACTTCCCAATGTTCCTTCCTAAGATTACGTATATAGCTACTCATAACATTGATTGCTTATGCTAGGTCTGGTCTAGTGCATGCCATAGCATACATGAGCCTGCCTACGAAACTTGCATAAGGAATACAACACATGTATTCCTTCTCTGATTCTAACTGAGTAGTATATAATTTAGATAGACAAATGGACGTTATTAGAGTAGTACATACTGGTTTTGAGGATGCCATCCCAAAACGATTTAGCACATTCTGAATGTATTCCTTTAGACACAAAAAAGCTTATTCTGGACTCGATCCCTTTTGATCTCTATACTCGTAATCTTTTTAGCAGCTCCCATGTCCTTCATCTGAAAATCACTATGGAGTAGTGACTTTAGCTTCTGAGCTGCCAACAAATTTTGAGGTGCTTTGAGCTTGTCATTCACATAGAGTAGTAGATAGATGTAGTAACCATCCTCCACCTTACTATGATAAACACATGAGTCATTAGGACATCTGATGTACCCATGAGTGACAAGAACTCATTGAATATCTTGTACCACTACCTTGGTAATTGCTTCAGTCCACAAAGAGACCTTTTCAATCTACAGACAAAATGTTCCTTTCCTTCCGCATTAAAACCTTCAGGTTGTAGCATTAAAATGTCTTCCTTTGGTCTTCCATGGAGAAATGGTGTTTTGACATCGAGTTGCTCTAACTCCTTGTCTAGAGTTGCTACAAGAGTTAGTAAAACATGTATTGAAGTATTTAAAACTACTAGAGAGAAGATCTCGTTGTAGTCCACCCCTTGTTTCTGATTATAGCCTTCACTATCAGACATGCTTTATACCTAATAAATTTATCACTAGACAACCAAAATTTCTTCTTGAAGATCCACTTGCACCCCACTACTTGTCTACCTTTAGGTAGCTCAACTAAATCCTAAGTCTAGTTCTTTTAAAGGGATTCCATCTCTTTATTCATAACCACTATCTACTCCTAGAATTCAAAATAGAAATTTGCTTCCTAATAAGTGGTTGGTTTCAATGAATCAATGTCTTCTTCTATATGTTGCACATAAGACACTATATCAAAGCCATATCTTTTAAGAGCTTTGATTTTCCTTTGTGACCTTTTGGATGTTGTGGTTTTGAGATGCTTTGGATGGTTTTGACTTGTCAAATTAGTCCCTTCAACTCATGTTGAACTATGATGTTGATAGTACATATGAAGATCCTTATCAGTCTCATTAGGTGCTTCAAACTACCTTTGATAACTAATGTTTCTGATTGTGGATGTAACGCCCTGAAATTTTGATAACTAAAAAAAATGTTTGATGTATTTCTTGTATTATTTAATTACTTGATTAATTTGGATTAGTTGAATTGTTGTGTGAATTATCCTTGTGCAACTGCTTGGTGTAGATGTTAGGTTATGTGGAGTTTGATTGATTTGCATTGGAACTGTGTGATTCTGATATTGACCGATAACTTGTTTCGGTAAAACCACAATCTTGGATTCATTAACTATTGGATTGCCTTCAAATTCGGATTGTAGGCTTGCAACCCAAGTCTTCATGTTTTTACGATTAGGATTTGTGAAATACAATCTGGAGTGTGAGATATGACCCTTGCACAAAAGTAGTGAAATATGTTGAACCAAGGATTTGCTTAGAACTCACCCTAGCATGTATAAGCTGGGCCAGCTTGACCAGGTGAGCCAAATTTCTCCTGGATGAGTCTTGTAGGTTAAAAATACCATCAACAATGAGAAAGAACACATTTTTCACTCTATTTCTCTCCTAAACTCTCACCCAAACCCTAGAATCTCCTCCTCCACCACCCACGACCACCGGTGACTGCCACGAGCCGCCGCCGCTTGTCGCTGAACCACCACACAAAAAGGAACACTTTAATCAAAGCGAAATCTCCAAAATTCAACTCAAAGATTCGGTAGAGAATGTAACACCCCAACATTTCTATATTAATAGAATATTTTACATCGATTAGTAATACGTGATTAAAGGGCCTTATATAGACTAGTTATTAGTAAGATTACAGAGATATGAACAGAATAAGGACTAGATTACCCTCTCTATAACATAGAAATTACAAGAATACCCTTAGAAAATACTTACCAAAATGCCCTTGGACAATTTCAGAAATGACGATTAAGTCCCGAGGGTGGCAAATGACCAAAATACCCCTTAGGTCAAAAATGCTCAAATGATTTTGGAAAATTTGTGGGAACCTGAGTATGAAATCAAATACCCTTAGATGATTAATTATTAACTAAATAAAGGACAAGAAACCATGAATTATAATTTTTAGGGATTTTTATAGAAATTTTGAAAAGAGCTCAATACAGACTAACTTAAGTATCAGAAAACCATAAGAAAATGATGGATGTAATCATTGGAGTTTTCTACTAATTTTGGGATAAATAGATGACTTTACTAAGATAGTTTAGTAATTTTATTAATTGGAATGAAATTGACCAATAAGAAAATAGGATTTTTATTTAAAGAAACTAAAGGAAAATAATTGCAAGATTTGGTCTAAAAAGCTAGAATGCTACGGTTATGAGTGAAAAAAAAATACTTGGCTGCCATAAATTGAGAGAACACGTGCCAATCCAAAGCAAGAAGTGGTGGGGGACAAATCCAAAGAAAGAAAAAGTAGCCAATAAGGTGATGCTTTGTGGAATGTAGTAGACAAATGGAATCTTTCATAAATGCTTGGATAAGATATGAATTAAAATGAAGCCTTCTCCAAAGAGAAAACCACCGTGCAAATAAGAAGAGGAAGGGAATATTGTAGGTCCAAGCAAAGTCCACTAAGCAACCAATAAGGAAAGGACACACAAGCTTGTAGCAATCATGATTTATGCATAAAAATCAAGCCTT
>PYAF01001950.1:5864-22614 GCA_007407185.1 Glycine tomentella
TATCTTCATTTTATGCAAACAACAATTCATTTTATTCAAACAACAAATGAATCTTCAATTTTCATCACCTGTACATAACTACTAAACTGTTAAACAATTTAATCAACCAAAGTAAAATTAATTCCCTGTGGAGACGAACTTTTATAAATTTTGTAACTTACAACGACAATTGGTACGCTTGCCAAAAGTCCCAACAGGGAGTTGGAAGAAGGAGTTGCAAGTTTCTCAAAGCAAGGCTAATGTAGTTGGCTTGTTGTTTTAGCATTTTACATGTCTAATCATTTCGATGGCATTTGTAATTTGTCTAAGTGGTTCAAGTATATAGTCTATTGATCCTTGCATAGCATAATTCATTTACATGCATTCATATGTAGAATACAGGATTAAATGTTTGCATTTGCAAAGAAAATCACATGGCTTAATGTTTTGGAAAAATCAGTTTATGCACTGCTTTAATCGATTACCATTACTTTGTAATTGATTACGTGCTTGTGTTTATTTCTTAAAAAGTCATGATGAACACTTTAATCGATTATCTATCTTCTGTAATCGATTACCAAGTATTATTTCAAAATATGTCTATCTGTGTTAATCGATTATAGCAAATCGTAATCGATTACTTAGTTCATTTTCTTATAATGAAGAGTCTGCCTAAATCAATTACAATAAGGCGTAATCGATTACAAAGGCTTGTTTTCTGTTTGAGCTTATCGGTGTTAATTAATTACATCACGTATTAATTGATTAAATTGTTCGTGAAAAATTTCCAGAAGCTCAAGAACATATTAAACTGATTTAATTGATTACATATGTCAAAATAATCGATTACAGTTAGTTAAATCAGTTTTTTATATAAAGGCTTTTTGGGGTCAGCACTTCATAAGTTTTTGCGAATTTTTCATAGCGAAATATTCTTTGAGTTTTAGACTTAACCAATTGTTCTAAGTGCATTAAAAAGAGAAAGAAACTAATTTTACATGTTGAGTCACATCTTGTGAAAAGAATCAAAGAGTTAATTTTTGAAGATGATGTGTTTGTAAGAAAAAGAGATTTCAAGGAATATTTGTTTGTGCATTGACATTCATTCAACCTGATTGATTGGTAACATCAAACATTCATTCAATCATCTGTTAAGGATCTCTTTCTTTTAGAATTTCTATTTTAGAATTATGTGGTGTAAATAATTTTAGTTCTTTCAAACTTTCTTGAGTAGGGTTCTCAAGGAGAAAGATCTGAGTAGGTTTCTTAAGATCTTTGTGATTTGTATTCTAATAGTGTTTTAGAATTCAGTATCTTTATCTAGGGTTGATAGAGATTATCACTTATATTGCTTGTAAAAGAATAATTTGATTTAGTGAAAACTACCTAGTGTTGGTTGGAAGACACTGGATGTAGCCTCCAAGTTTGTGAGGTGAACCAGTATAAATAGTTATGTATTTGTGTTCTTTATCAGTGTTTCTTTCATTGCTTATATTTGGAAATTAATATGTAATCAACAAGAAGCATTTTAGTCGTTACATGCATTCTATGGTGAATCGTGATTGAAAGAAAATTTTGTTTTTGATAAAGGGTGATTGAGTGATATGATCCAAGTTTTTAATTCCGCAAATTGTTTTAAATAAAAGTTTTTAAAAGACTGTTTTAACCAATTCACCCCCCTCTCGGTTATTTGAAGTGTGTTCATTGTATTTTCAATTGGTATCAGAGCTGGTTCTTGAGATTTATTCAAGATCACAATCTTTCATAAAGAAAATGAATACCACTCAAATTACTTTCAAAGATGATGCCTCCCTAAATCGTCCACCAATGTTTGAGGAAGAGCATTTTAGCTTTTGGAAAAATAGAATGCAGATTTTCATTCAGTCCAACGATCCCAGAGCATGGAATGCTATAGTAAAAGGTCATTTGGTCCCAATGAAAACTGTTGATAATAAATTGATTCCCAAAAAAGAAAGCAACTAACCCCTATGGACCTAATCTCAATTGGGTATCTTCCTTTGTAAATTGATTTGATCTTTGCAGGTATGTCTAACAGCAAGATCCTCATTATGGTACCTTGATAGTGGATGCTCTAGACATATGACAGGTGACATGTCCATGCTTACAAATTTAACTCTTAAAGATGAAGGATTTGTCACTTATAGAGACAACAACAAAGGAAAGATCATTAGAGAAGGCAACACAGGAGATAGCTTCAAAACCAAAATAAAAAATGTTCTTTATGTTGAAGGTTTGAAGCATAATCTCTTAAGCATTAGCCAACTCTGTGATAAAGGATTCAAAGTCTCATTCAATGAAAATTGCTACATGATTTATGATGGGAAAAGTGGTGAAGTGATTCACATAGGTAAAAGAAAAGGTAACATTTACTTACTCTCAATTGATCATGCATTCTTTCACAACTCTTCTTGTCTAATAAGCAAGATTGATGAATCTTGGCTATGGCATAGAAGGGCAAGTCACATAAACATGCATCATATGAACAAGATAATTAAAATGATTTAGTATTTGGTTTACCCAAACTCAAGTTTGAAAAGGACAAACTATATGATGCTTGTCAAAAGGGGAAACAAACCAAAAGTTCCTTTCAAAGTAAAAACATTGTTTCCACCTCTAGACCACTTGAATTACTTCACACTGATTTGTTTGGTCCTTCTAGAACTATGAGTTTAGGAGACAATTATTATGGGCCTGTCATAGTGGATGATTACTCTAGATATACTTGGACTTTGTTTTTGAAATCCAAAAGTGATGTTTTTCATTCATTTAGAAAATTAGCCAAGCTTAGTCAAAATGAGAAAGGGAGCAAAATTATCTCAATAAGAAGTGATCATGGTGAAGAATTCCAAAATGAACATTTTGAAAAATTCTGTGAAGAAAATGGAATTAACCACAATTTTTCAGCTCCAAGAACACCTCAACAAAATGATGTTGTGGAAAGGAAAACTAGATCTCTTGAAGAAGGAGCTAAAACTCTTCTTAATGAGACAAATTTACCAAAATATTTTTGGGCTGATGTTGTAAGTACAGTTTGCTACACTTTGAATAGATAACTTATAAGGCCTATTTTAAAGAAAACCCCTTATGAGTTATACAAAGGTAGAAAACCAAACATTTCTCACTTGAGAGCTTTTGGTTGTCAGTGTTTTGTTTTAAACAATGACAAAGAATCACTTGAAAAATTTGATGCTAAAGCTAATGAAGCAATTTTCCTTGGATATTCATTACATAGTAAAGCATATAGAGTTTTCAATAAAAGAACTATGTGCATGGAAGAATCTGTACATGTGATATGTGATCCCTCAAAAGAGGAAAATAAGTGTGAATTAGATGCAGATCCTATGGAAGATTTTATTCAGCTTAATGATTCCATACAAAAAGAGAAAGATGAACCAAGTGCTGAAATGAAACCATCAACACCTATTCAAGAGCCAAAAGATTGGAGAACAACAAGAGATTTTTCACTTAACAACATCATAGGTGAAGTTTCAAAGGGAGTATCCATTAGATCCTCTTAAAGAAATCTATGTTGTAATATGGCTTTTGTTTCTCAAATTGAATCCAAGAATATTGATCAAGCTTTGAATGATGAACATTGGATGCATGCCATGCATGATGAGTTAAATCAGTTCAAGAGAAATGGAGTTTGGGAACTTGTTCCAAGACCATCCTCTCTTAAACCTATTGGGACAAAATGAGATTTTAGAAATAAACTTGATGAGAGTGGAATCATAGTAAGAAATAAAGCTAGATTGGTTGCAAAAGGTTACAACCAAGAGGAAGGTATTGACTATGAGGAAACTTATGCTCCAGTTGCAAGATTAGAAGCCATTAGATTATTGCTTGCATATGCATGTCTAATGGATTTTAAACTCTTTAAATGGATGTTAAAAGTGTCTTTTAAATGGATACGTTGAGGAGGAGATATATGTTGAACAACCTCCTGGTTTGACTGATTTTAAACATCTAAACTATGTCTTTAAACTTAAAAAAGCACTTTATGGTTTAAAACAAGCCCCTAGATCTTGGTATGAGAGACTAAGTAAATTTCTACTTGAACAATCTTTCACTAGAGGTCATGTTGACAAAACCTTGTTCATCAAAAGACAAAAGCATGATATATTATTGGTTCAAGTTTATGTTGATGACATTATTTTTGGTTCAACTAACCATTTGTTGTGTAAAGAATTTTCTTCAGCTATGCAGAAAGAATTTGAGATGTCAATGATGGGAGAATTAACTTTCTTTCTTGGACTTCAAGTAAAGCAAATGAAGAATAGGACATTTCTCAATCAATCCAAGTATTGCCTTGAAGTAATTAAAAAGTTTGAAATGGAGAAAAGCAAAGATGCTGCAACACCAATGGCAACATCAACATACCTTGATTCAGATGAAAATGGAAAAGGGGTTGATGAGTCAAAATTCAGAGGGATGATTAGATCATTATTGTATTTGACAGCTAGTAGACCAGACATAATGCTTAGTATGTGCTTGTGTGCAAGATATCAAGCAAATCCCAAGGAGTCTCACCTTACAGCAGTCAAAAGGATCCTCAAATATCTCAAGGGAACACCAAAAGTTGGTCTTTGGTATCCTAAAGGTGCATCAATAAATGTTATTTGATATTCTGATTCTGACTTTGTAGGTTGTAAGTTAGATAGAAAAAGCATTAGTGGAACCTGTCATTTACTTGGAAGTTCACTAATCTCATGGCATTGCAAGAAACAATCTTGTGTGACTTTATCAACTGCTGAAGATGGTGTGCACAAAGTCTATGGTTGAAGCAACAATTACAAGATTTTGGAGTTGAACTGAAAGAAATACCTTTGCTATGTGACAATACAAGTGCAATCAATAATTCAAAGAATCCAATAATGAACTCAAGGACCAAACATATTGAGATCAGGCATCATTTTCTCAGGGATCATGTTCAGAAAGGTAATATGAAGATTGATTTCATAGACACTCATAACCAACTAGTTGATATATTTACCAAACCATTGGCTAGAGATAGATGTTATGCTCTTAGGAATATGTTAGGAATATTGGATGAATCTAATCTCTGATAGCTTGAATGGTGTGTGTCTTTTAATATGAAAAACCTTGCCATTTGAATCCATCATCACAAAGCCTGTAATTTTTCAAAGTTTTGCTGCATAATTCTACAAATTCTGAGTTTTTGTATGGAATAATCGATTAACCATTGGATTAATCGATTAAAATCACTTAAAACATTGTTCAGACTTAAAAAAAAGCTTATGTAATCGATTACATCATTAAGGTAATCGATTACTCTTACCTGAATGCCTTTTCAATCATTTTGGAGTAATCGATTACTCATTGGAATAATCGATTACACTGATCAAAAATTCTTTTTCAAAGTAAAAAGTTCACTAGAATAATTGATTACGGTGAATGGTAATCGATTAAAATACTGGGGATCTATTTTTCAAAGTTTAAATCTCACTGGAGTAATCGATTACAATAAATGGTAATCGATTAAATCCCCTAATGTTCAGTTTTCACACTTTTGTAACTAACTGGAGTAATCGATTACATGTTGGATTAATCGATTACACTTGTCTCTATATGAATCTGCAAATCAAATCCTTCTGTAGTAATCGATTACACATTGTCTTCAACATTTAGATCTTTACAAGAATAATCGATTACACGACGATATAATTGATTACTAAATCTGCATAATGTAATTTTAACTACAAAATAATCGATTACACAACGAAATAATCGATTATTATAAGCATTACTGCAAAATCTGACAGATTTTTGACAATTGTAATTGTCCAACTCCCACCTAATTCGAATTTAAACTCCCTGCAGTGGTTTAATTCATACTAACTATTCCCTTAATTCAAAACTCAAATTTTTGGAGCCTAACCCTCTCTATAAATACAGCTTTTGTTGTAAGGAGAAATCACACCTTCTCTTTCTTATCTCTCGAACACTTGTGAGTTTTCTTTCTGTCTTAGTATATTTATACTGCCCTAAGTATGTCTGCCTCTAAAAGAGTCAAAACCTCTAAGAGAATGGCTGGTAAGAGTTCTAACCCCCTCCTACCAATAAGTTAGACCTTTGGTTTACAACTGAAAAAGACAGACTAACCTACCTTCAGTTTAATGCTACTAAACCACTTTATTCCCCCAGATATTTAGAGCTTGACTGGTTCATTAGTGAAGGCTTTCAGTTTCTTGCCTTCTTAGAAACACAAGGCTTAAGAAAGTTTGTAGAGTTAAAGGGTGCCTTCTACCCTGAGTTAGTCAAGGTGTTTTACACCTATGCCAAGGGATCCATGGATGGGATAATGAGGTCCCAGATAAATGGAGTGCCCATGGAAATCAACCATGAAGTATGGGAGGCTGTAGCTGGTATCTCCTTTGATGGAGAACGTAAATTTGATGAAAATCCCCAGGGTTATAATAGGATAGATACATATAGGGAGATGCTTAGTGATCCCCATATGAGGTTGAAAAATAGGCTAGGTACTGGACCTATGACCCATGAGGATAGGCTTCTGCACTACATAATTACTTATATCCTCACACCTAGAGCCACAAACCATGCCCAGGCAACTGATGAAGACCTACAACTAGTGTATGGTCTGAAGAATTCAATTCAGATGAATTGGATTCTCATCCTTGAAGAAATAATGCTGAAATCTAAAAGGCTGCTTTAACACTTGTTCTTGGCGAAGAGATTGAATTGTTTTTCAGGTTTGCAAAGCTCAAGTTTTCCTAATTTTGGTTCCCTCAATTTACTTCAAGACCAACATATAACCAATCAAGAATTTGACATGCTCAAAGCCAAAAAGGGGGAAATTGTTGGATATACGGGGAGCATCATGAAAGATTAACAAGGAATTGATTCAAGAATGAGTTTTGAGCTTTCAACATGCTTGGAGGCCTTGAGGTTAATGATTTAATTCAAATGTAAGAGAAAGATGGCCTGATTGATCCATACATGCATTCATTCATTCATCTAAAAGCTTAAATGACTTTTCCTAAAACATCAAAGCTTTTTATAATTCAATTAAGGTTTTAAATAGATTACAAATTGTTGATAATCGATTAATATATTCATTAAAGCTTTTCCAGTTTTAAACACGAACCAAATAATCGATTAATCCATGATGTAATCGATTAAACTGTTCATCAAAGTTTTTCCAGTTTTAAACATGAACTAAATAATCGGTTAATCTTCTGGGTAATCAATTAAAACACTGAAATTACATTAACATTCCACATTTAGATCTTTTTTCAAAATAGCTTTGATTCCTTGATGAAAACACTTAAGCATGTAAATGATTATATGCATGCAAATGCAAGGATCAACAGATTTGCTTCCCATACACTTCAATTTGGATTTCAATCTTCAAGGCAAGTGAAAAGCTCAAAACATTCTTCTAAGTCAAAAGCTTCATTCTTCTTGCTGCTCCCCCTATATCCAATAGAACAAACCAAAAAAGTCTTAAAAGCTTGCAAGAGTAACCTCTACACACACCAGAATAGCAAGCTTGGTTCCACAAATTCATGGGTTATGACTTTACCATTGAATATAAGCCAGGGAAAGACAATCTAGCTGTTGATGCCTTGTCAAGAGTGATGTTTATGGCTTGGTCAGAACCTCATTGTCAATTTATTCAAGAGCTCAAGGATGAATTGCAACAAAATAAGCCATTAATAGCAATAATGGCAGCCTGCACTAGCAATACAAATGAGGATCCAAATTATACAGAAAGGGAAGGCCTGTTTTATTGGAAAAACATATTGGTGATTTCGACAGCCAGCCAACTAGTTCAGAAAATTCTAAAGGAATTTCATAGTTAGCTATTGGGGGCCATGCAGGGATCTCTAGAACAATTACAAGAATTGTTGCTCAGTTTTATTGGCCTAATATGCAAGTTAAGATCAGAAAATTCGTACAAGAGTGTTCCATTTGCCAACAAGCCAAATCAGTAACTGTTTTACCAGCAGGTTTATTGCAACCTTTGCCTATTCCTTCTCAAGTTTGGGAGGATATTGCAATGGATTTCATATCTGGTTTGCCTTTATCTTTAGGATATACTTGTTGGATATGAGGGGGCATCATGAAAGATTAACAAGGAATTGATTCAAGAATGTGTTTTGAGCTTTCAACATTCTTGGAGTGCCTTGAGGTTAATGATTCAATTCAAATGTAAGAGAAAGGCAACCTGATTGATCCATACATGCATTCATTCATTCATCTAAAAGCTTAAATGACTTTTCCTAAAACATCAAAGCTTTTTATAATTCAATTAAGGTTTTAAATTGATTAAAAGGTTTTTGAAAAAAATGGATTTTCTACCGTTTGAATCGATTACTTAAGTGTTATAATTGATTATTTTGTTCTTCATGAAATTTGGAAAATCTTTATAAACAGTTTAATCGATTAACTATCGGAATAATCGATTATATGGCCTTTGATTGAAACTAGAACTGTTATGTTAAATGTTTTAATCGATTACCAACATTTGTAATCGATTACATAGTTGAAATTATGTTTTAAGGCTTCCTGGTTTAATTGATTACCATCATTCATAATCGATTATATAATTGAACTAAGCTTTTAAGGTTTGCTGGTTTAATCGATTACAGCTCGGGATAATCAATTATTTTGCTCGTTACTGAAACCCAGAAAACTTCATGAACAGATTAATCGATTACAGAAGTATTTTAATCGATTACATATGCGTATTAATCAATTATTTGGCGCACATAATCGATTACAGTTAGTTACAACTTTCTGTTCTAAATAGAATTGAAAGCTTGGCTCGAAAATAACTTTGTCCATTTGTAATTCTGAGTATACACAAACTTTCTATTCTCTCTCAAAGTGATTTTCTGAGTTCTATTACTTCTTGCCACTTTCAAATCATTCATGGGTTATTGAGTGCATCTTGAACAAGAAACTTTTTCAAAGATAAGGAAAATATGTGCTGATTCATTTTGCTATTCAACCTGGATTTGGTAAATACATGTGCATTACATTCTCTGGATCATCAGGTTGTATTTCTCCTTAATCTTTGTGTGTAAATTCGTATTCTGAATTTCTGTTGTAATTGCTATTGTAAGTGGGTTCTTCTTGCTTGGTTCTAGAGAAGGGTTCTCTAGATTAAAGAACAGAGTAGTGTTCTCTGGTTCTTGCTCCTTAGAATTCTAATAGGGTTTTAGTTTTCTATTCTTTATCTAGGGTTGATAAAGGGGAGATCTTGTAATAAGCTTATAAGAACAAGATTTATAATAGTGGAACTATAATCTAGTGTTGATTAGAAGAAACTGGATGTAGCTTCAGTTGTAAAGTGAACCAGTATAATTGCTTGTGTGATTGTTTCTCTATCTCTTATACTATGATTGTTCATTGATTCTTTGTTTCATATTCATTGTCCAACAAGTACTGTTTTGAGCTAATTGATTCCAAGGGGTTGAGCAATTTGATTGAGTAAAAAGATTTCTTGATTTTGAAAGTGATAAAGATCCTTAAAACTCTTATTTGAATAAATTTTAAAATATCAATGTTTAACCAATTCACCCCCTCTTGGTTATTGTGAGTATTCCATTTATTTTCAATACTGTCATGATGGTGGTTGTGGATAGATTATCCAAATATGGTCATTTTATTCCGCTAAAAACATATTACACTGCCAAGCAAGTTGCTAAGGCTTTCTTTGCTAATGTGGCCAAACTTCATGGAGTACCAAAATCAATTGTGTCGGATAGAGATAAGGTGTTCACTAGTCAATTTTGGCAACAACTTTTTAAGCTATAAGAGACTACATTGGCCATGTCCTAAGCTTACCACCCTCAAATAGATGGCCAATTCGAAGCCCTCAACAAATGTCTAGAAATTTATTTGAGATGTTTCACCTTCCAAGAACCCAATAATTGGTTTAAAGCCCTGCCTTGGGCAAATTCTAGTACAATACAGCCTTCCACAAATCCTTGGGTATGACTCCTTTTAAGGCACTCTATGGTAGAGAACCACCTACATTAATACAATATAATCCAAATAACAGTGATTCTACTGATGTTCAGGAGCAACTGCAGCACAGAGATCAACTCCTTACTCAGTTGAAAATCAATTTGGCCAAGGCACAACAGAGCATGAAGGATCAGGCAGATAAAAGAAGACTTAATGTGAGTTTCAATGTGGGAGATTTAGTCCTTGTGAAGCTGCAACCACACAGGCAAAATTCAGTGGCACTAAGGAAGAACCAAAAGCTGGGAATAAAGTATTTTGGGCCATTTCCCATTTTGGCTAAAGTAGGAGCTGTAGCATATAAACTAAAACAGCCTGAATATGCTAGGATACATGTTGTGTTCCACATTTCTCAGTTGAAACTATTTAAGGGGGATATGAGTGATCCTTATTTACCATTACTAGTAATGACCAATGAGTATGGACCCATCGTTCAGCCTATAGCAGCATTGGATACAAGAGTTATTTTAAGAGGTATCTCTCATGTGCCACAACTACTCATTAAATTGGACTCAACAGAACCAATATGGGAAGACATGACTGAGTTTCAATTGACTTACCCAAATTTCAACCTTAAGGACAAGGTTATTTTCAAAGGGGAAGGTAATGTAAGGAATGGAAATGGTGACATGGACAATAAGACAAAAGACAGCAACGGCTCACTTAAGGACAACGGGCAAAATAGCCAGTTGGTCAAAGATTCTATAGAGAATGTGGAAATTCAGGGCTTGAGGAGAGGAAGCAGGCCCAAAATAACCAAGTCACGGTTAAAGGATTATGTGCGAAAAGAATCTATAAAGAGAGAGGGAGGGAAAGCGTAAAAAGGGAGAATTTGGTAGTGGATTTTATTCTCTTCTTTCTCATTACAATTCTGATATCTTGTCTTTCTTTTCTCTTTGTCTATTTATCATTGGATGATATATTTACTATTCCTTCTAGTACTGGTCTTGGAAGTTGATCATTGCCCTGAAATCAATAAAATAGTACAATTTTTTCTTCTCTTATAGTAATTCTTCTATATTCCTTACACTCACTTATTTTTTATTATAATAATTTAGACAAAGTTTAAGGGACTATACAATCATTGATTTTTTACATAAACATCCTTTTAAATGTACTCACTTAGATATATATAATGTAGCAAAGTGGTTCAAATCAAATTCAAAGTATAGATATCCAATGCAGTCACATATGTAATGTCATTGGTTAAAAGTCACAAAAGAATTACACATAATATTTGCAAAATATGAATATTTAATCCATTTAGTACTAATCATATTGTTTTTAAGTCACAAAGTGACAAACATCGTGTCTTAAATATTTGTTCTCAAGTCTTGTTGTAAGTTGTAAAACAACACCACAAAAGTTCATTATAGGAGTTGTAAAACATCCCACTAGGATGTATTTGAAGGATACATGCATCCCCACTCCTGGATAGTATTACCTATGCCATTAAGTCACTTGACTCGGTTCATACTTGCATTAGAGTTATGAGGAACTCTGATGCAAACTCGACATGGATTGCTACAAAGTTTGAGAGTTTATTGATTGTTGATCCTAATTTAAGCTACTCCTCAATGAAGCACATATTACTTGAAAAGTATCATGTTGTACCAACAAGCAAAATGCAACTATATCATGCCAAGATGAAAATTTTCAATGTACTAAAAGGCCGCATGCAAAGTCATATAATGAACTGCAACCTTGGGCTACATTGGTTATTATAAGGAAAAATAAGGGGAGTAAGTGCAACTGGATATGATTCCAAATCCAATGTCTGATAAGAATCTTGAATTTAAAGGATCTTTGTATGTCTTGATGCTATGAAGAAGGTGAGAGAGTTGTGAGAGGGTGAAAACCTTGGGTGGGTATTGATGGATGCCATTTGAAATGACCTTTTGGTGGGATCTTGCTATCGGTTGTTACCTTAGATGGAAACAATGGATGTTCCCTGTAGCTATTGTAGTGGTGGAGATTGTAGGTATTGATGGATGCCATTTGAAAGGACCTTTTGGTAGGATCCTGCTATTTGTTGTTTCCTTAGATGGAAACAATGGCATGTTCCCTGTAGCTATTGTAGTGGTGGAGATTGAAAACAAAGATTCATGGATTTGGTTCCTGAAATTACTGCATGAAGCTTTGCAATCTATTCCTGAATGGAAGGATGATGTACTATGTGTTATGTTCACTACTAGAAAATACACTTTTAACATCGGTTATTTTGGCCTTTCCACATCGGTTTTTAACCAATGTTGAAACCGCCGACGTTAAAAGTGTAAACGTTAACACCGATTTTCAAAAATCGATGTTAACAAAAGTATACGACATTGGTTTTTTTAAAAAAACTGATGTCATCAAATAAGAAAAAAAGAAAAAAATGTTAAAGTATGATAGTCAACATCAATTTTTAGTAAAAATCGATGTTAATATGTGTCACAACATCGAATTTTGCTGTAAACCGATGTTGTTGTGATGTAACAACATCGGTTTTTACTGAAAATCGATGTTGTTAGGATGTAACAACATCGGTTTTTACTGAAAACCAATGTTGATATATCAACATCGGTTTTCAGTAAAAATCGATGTTGTTACATAAATTAACATAAGTTTTTACTATAAACTGATGTTGTTTTTTTAATTTCTTTTTAAATATGTTGTCTGTTTTATTCATTTAACCCAATTTCTAACATGTAAATTTGAGAAACAGACCCAGGCAGTTTCAAATTTCAGTACTAAGTAACATCATATGTGAATAATATCAATATTCAATAGTATCAATATACATAAAATAATTGTAATTTTAAACCACACAATTGTTTTACTAAAAATTTCCCTAATCAGCTAATGTTTCATTCCTAACTCTAAGATAAAATGTAGCCCACTTAAGTCAGATTGCGTTCAGTCTCTCTAACTCCAGTGGTCTCTGATCACCAAAATACTACATGACATAATAAACATAATTTAATAAGTATAATTAAAAATGAGTATAACAAATTACAAATTGTTTTGAGTTGGACACTTACCATGTCCTAGTTATCCCTGAAGTCTCCTTGTACTATCGTCAACATCCAATGCATGACATAATAGCCACACTCAGTGCTTCCTTTTTGCTTATTACACTAAATTGAATAACGTAGTCAAATTTAAATGGAAATTAGTGTAAATAGTAATAAAAGTTAATTTGAAGAAATAAATCGTTATTTGAATGACTTATTTTAACCACAATACATTTAGTAGTAGCCTTTGATTTATTCGCCTGAGTATCATGGACTCCCTTCGAAGCACTGATTAAGAGAAACATGAAGGCATATTATACAATTAACATATTGTTAGACTTTTGGCAAACGTACCAATTGTCGTTGTAAGTTACAAAATTTATAAAAGTTCGTCTCCACAAGGACTTGTGCTACTCAGTTAATCCAAAGAGATTTTAACAGTTTAATAGTTATGTACAACGAGTATGGTCGAAGTTTTGATATTTTACGGAAATAACGAAAGATTACGAAAAATTACGAAAGCTAATAAAACGATTTTAATTAACTAAAGAAAAGCGTAGGATTGAGTTTCATCATTCATACCCTCAGTACCCAATTAATATTACCATGTATAAATCATTTTCTATTATTATTGATGCACACATTAATTAATCTCAAATCGATCCCTCACAATCGAGTTCTAAGGATATTTACCGAATATCGATCCCTCGCATACGAAGTAAATAACCCAGCATTAAAATCATAATCGCGTGCTATTTACAATCTAAACGTTATGCTCTATCCCTAGCAATGTAACGTAAAGAGTAAAATCATTAAGTTCAAATCCTAAGAGTACTTTCCAGTTAAACTTAGAATCTAGTTTCATGAAATTAGTGATCAAGTAGAATCAAGCATTAAGAACGGAATAAAATTACCAATAATAAATAGAAAAGACTTATGCATAAATAAATATTAAAAGATATACTTAAAGGTAAGAAGGTTACATCCAATCCTTAAGAGAAACTAACCAAGCATGGAGAGAACCTCCTTAAGAGAAGAATTGATGAAGGGCCTCATCACTGCTTCTTTCCGGCAGAGTCTCCACACTATATGTCACTTCTCTCATTTTCCTAACCTACCTAATACTAATATTTAAAGAGCCTAAGGCTTGAAAACAAGCCAAGAAGCAAGGGAGGAGGAGAAAATGGAATGCAAGAAGTGTAGAAGTCCTTGGGGGGTGCATGGCTATTTATAGGGGGCTGGCTGCTCGAGTTCACTTGCCCAAGCGAGTGTTTTTGCCTTTGTTTGCTCGCTTGGGCGAGCTTAAAACCCACTTGGAGGCCCACTTGCAGAAGCCACTCGCCCAGGCGAGCAGTTTGTGCATGTTTCACTCGCCTGGGTGAGTTAAACGTACCATCCAGAAGAAGCTTTTGGGCCTTGATGGATTTTGGGCCTGTTTTGCTTGTTGTACCTCCCATGTTTACTTTATGATCCATTTTTGCTTGCTTTATGTGTTCGGAAGCTTCAAAATTTCTCGAACCTATCAAAATGCAACATATGATTGGATTAATCTTCTGAAATATAAAAAATACATTCATACAAATAATAAATATAATTTAACTAGGTTTAGGGCAAGTTTATAAGCAAAGTTATTGAAATCAATTGATAAGTGCCTGTATTTGAAACATGAATTTAACTGAATTAAAGCACTTATCACTCCCCCTAACCTAGAATCTTGCTTGTTCTCAAGCAAAGTAAATACACTAGGAGTATAGAAGATACTTTTAATTATAAAAATGAACATGTTTTGCAAAGAATCAACTTTTCAAGAATGATCAGAACACATTTTCAAATAGTCAATCTTGAGAATTGAAAACACAGAAGATGAAATTTACAAAGCCAATTGAGATTAAGATTAATTCACATTTCATTTCTAAAGAACATCAGAGGAAACACCTGATTGTTTCAAACAGAGGAAAACCTCTCAAATGTGTTTAATTTTCCCACGGGTAAGTGTTTCTTCTTAATTCCAACACTGATATGTTATAGATCAATTTTGCAGTTCATTTCCCATTAAATCAAAATACATATTTATCATGGATCATTAGGACTTTTATGGTTGGGCCTGGCTTAGAAAGTAATCTTGGTTTTTCTGGATATTCAAAAAGACCTCGAGAATAGGAGAGCAAGTAAAGATAAAACAATTAGATTATCACTTCCTATTTCTTCATTTTTCTTCTAAGATATCCATGTTTATTAATTTTTCCATTTCACCTATATACTTTGTACAATACTTTAAAACACAAGGAATTTGTTTCCCTTTTCTTTTTCTTTTACTTATGACATGAATAGCATATAGCCACATTTAAAAGTCTTTTTCATCGCATGAGCTACCCAAAAAGTTTCCATCAACAAAATACTTCCCTTTTTGCTCTCCTAATGTAACGACCTAATTTCTAACTTGATTTTATTACTATTATTTTTACTTAGAATAAAATTTTTCAAGAAACGTGTATTAGTAAAAATTCTAAGTCATTAAAATTTACAGAATATGGAAAGACTAATACATTAGTCAATGTCTCTGTTACAAAAGTTTATATAATACAGGTACACTTCTTTTCTCAAACATCCAGCTTAATTCATAAATTCTTTTATATGTCTTCACTACTTCAAGGCCTCATGGAACCTGTTCATCATTGCCATCTAAGAAAAAAACATGAAACAAATCGGGTGAGAAATAAATTTCTCAGTAGGCAAAGCTAAATCCTGACCCTATTATTAGGTTAGTAAAATCATAAAAAAAATCAAACACATCCACAAGCAATATGCAACTACATGAATGCATAAGATGAACTATCCCAGGGCAAATGGGTCCCACATATCGTACTGTATGTGGCCACACTGAGTGTGGTCGCTGCTATAGTCTTACGCAAACATGCATGAATTTTGCCATATATCCTTGCTCATGGGTACTACATATCGTACTGTATGTAGCATCAGATTCTGTTTCCCCAAAGCCTCGTACTGGACTTGGAACATGGAAACATGAATCCACCTATCTTAATCACATCAACATCCATACATAAAAATCAAATCCATAAGCAAAATACATATTACCTTATCGAAAATATTTTTATCATATCATCATATATATCATAAGTATGGTTACACCATCATACCTTATCCAATAAGCTTATAAGTATGGTTAAACCACCATATTCTATTCAAGCAAAATCATTACCAACTTAGGCATGACCAAAGAATATCCTCACAGAAAATTATGTTAGTAATCTAACTAATAATCCATAATATGTCTTTCAAATAATTTCTAATCCCTTGAAATTTTCATAATAAAAGGTTAAAGTCTAGTATGCATCTTTTATTCTCCTTTCACCTATCACCTTAATAATTAATCCTCAAATCAAATCATCAAGTATTTAAACCATTCAACTACATACCATTCATCCTCTACTTCTAAAATTAAATCAAAATATGTCCATAAAAATATAAACAGACAGTCCAAGTATCATTAAAATCACCTCAAAAGATCATCAAATGGACTTCCATACTTCACTAATATTGATGGGTGTAAATCATAGCCTATCTTATGACTTAAATCAACATATTCACATCAAAGAATAACCTTTGAACATCACGAAATTCAAGCCTAAAATCAACTATGAATCAGCCTACTAAAGCATGTAAATTAATCCAAACCATTGATTAACTAGAGATTTAAGCTTCATCTACCTCAAGTGAGT
>PYAF01001950.1:22714-50905 GCA_007407185.1 Glycine tomentella
GTTAAATCCTTCCTAAGGTTGTTTGCCTCTACACGTGATTTCTTCAAGGTGATGGGGTTTACTTGATTTAAGCTTTAAAGGGAAAGATGAAATGAAATGAAATGAAAGTGGTGTGAGGGAGAGAGTTCACGTGAGGTTTGAAGAAAGGAGTGGTCTTGGAATTGGTTTGCACTTAGGTTCCTCCTCCTCCCTTTATATACTGTTGAAGAAATGATTACTTAGAGAAAAATCTCATAAGCCATCATTATTCCTTTACAAGTGTCCCTACACTTGTTATAATCTTAAGGTTTCCTTCCTTTCTTCCTTCCAAGTGTCCTACCACTTGGCATGATCTTAGAGCTTCTTCTCCTTTGCTTCCAAGTGTCCAAAATCATGAAGTTTCTCCATTTCTCTTGCATTTTCGTAAAGTAGCTTTTCCTTTCATTCTTGAGTTTATCCCAAACCTGTTTTAGTAAACTTCTAATTCTGGATTCGTTAACCGTTGGATCTCTTTAAAATTTTAAAGGTACACTACTATCTCACATATGTAACTTTTGACCGTTGGGATTGTTAAAATAATGTCTATAGCTGTCTACGTACAAGATGGAAGAGTGTAGAGAAATCTTGGCTTGATTTTTATGTTACCTTGCATCCATGTCATACAAGTGTCTTGCCACTTGTTTTCATCCTATGGCTTATCTTCCAAGTGGCTGAATTCAAGAAGCTTCTTCCTCATTCTCCATGCTTCTCCACGTGAATGACAAGCTCAAAGGGAAGGAATACAAATTTTTCTTCCTTTCATGCTACATGTGGTCATTTTTTGATGATGAATAAAAATCTAGTTTCAATATGGTATTTTCTTAAAAAGAAATCCAATTTAATTTGAATTCTTTTATCTAAAGAAAATTTTGAATATTAGAATTCTAGATGTTCCTAAGAATTTATCCCAATGATAGTTTAAATTAATCCCAAGCAGTGCAATACATAAACCTTTCATTCTAAACTACATCTTTATCTTATTTTTGATTGGTCTATACTCCTTCTGACCATCAAAATTACTAAACCATTTTATTAAATAGGTCTATTCATCCTATAATTAAGAAAAATTCTATAGATTTTATGTACCATTTTTCCATATTTATCTGATGTTTGAGTTTTCTTGTATACAGCCTCAAAGTTGTCATCTTCTAAAATTTGTAGAAATTTTATTCTAGAGTTTTGTGTCACAAATTATGTTGATACTTAGTCAGCTAAGTGTATTTTATAATTTCATCAAGTTTCTACAAAATTTCTAAAGTTATTTGAGCATTTTTGGCCTAGGGGCATTTTGGTAGTTATGCCATTCAACCTAGGGGTATTTTGGTTATTTTCAAAAATGTCCAAGGGCAGTTTTGAAATTTTCATCTTAAGGGTTTTCTAGTAATTTCTACATCATGGAAAGAGTGATATAGTTATTTTTCTCTAAACATACTTGTATCCAATTATCATCACATTTTTATCCAATTATCATCACATTTTTATAATTTTGGGGATGTTACACCTAACCTAAGGTAAGGTAAGGAATTCTTATCCTAGGATAGGGTTCCAATAAAATATCAAGTGTTTAGCGCAAAAGGGTTTACAAATGGTAAATCATTATGTTTATGTTGGGAGAGCTTTTTTGCCAGTGGCTTAAAAAGATGTTCAAAAAGAAAGAAGACCTAAATCATGTCCATGCATCATATGTTATGACAATTAGAAATTCATACAAAATCAACTATAAATCATATCAGTGCGAACACTCAATGTAATTTATGTGGTTGCACACACTCATTGATCTTAAGGTCTGTTTTCATGTTCAAATCAAATCAGTGTTTTGAAATATGTTCGATATCAACTTCATGTAAAAAGTCCTACCTTCATTTGATCTTTGGAAACCATTCCTTTGCTTTTCATTCTCAAAGTTTCCAAAAATCATTTTATGGTGTTCTGATCCAAAAAAAAAAACAAGTTTCAAAATATTTATCTGTTGATTCTTTTCAAAACATGACATATCAGTTAAGCCCCAAAAAGATTTATACAACCATGTTAACAAAAATTAATCAAAATCCGTATTTTCAAAAAGATAGAAACCTTTGTGTGCAATACCAAAAAGAATTATAAATGCACACAACTATTCAAGCAAACATTGTAACTAAATAAATGTTAGAATTTTTACCACGACAAGCGTACCGTTCTATCGTTGTAAGTTTCGAATTTATAAGATCGTCTCCACAGGGACTTGAGCTTACTCAGTTAATCCAAATAGAATTAAACAGTTTAATAGTTATGTACAATTAGGTCGAACGGATTTTCATTAGGTGATGCAAGTAAAGTAAAATAACTAAACTTAACGAAAAATGAAAATATTTATAAGAAAGTGGGATTGGATTTCATCATTCTTAACATTCTATATTCAATTTACCACGCATAAATCATCGTCTATTCTTATTGATGCACACTAACTTACCTTGAATCGATCCCTCGCATTCAAGTTCTAAGGATATTTTACAGCATATCGATCCCTCGCATATTTCAGTAAATACCCCAGCGTTAAGAACTATAATCATGTGCTTTTATGCAATCAAAACGTTATGCCCTATTCCTAGCAACGTAACGTAATGAATAAATTCATTCAGTTCAAACCCTAAGATTACTTTCCAGTCTCACTTAGGATTTAAGTTTGTGATACTAGTGATCAAGTAGGATCAAGCATTAAGCGCAGAATGAAACTACCAATAAGAAATAGAACGATTCATGCATAAATATTAAAAAAAGATATAGGGTTAAGAAGATTACATCCAACCTCAGAGAAGCTAGCTACTCATAGTGGAGAGAACCTCCTCACGGAAAGAATTGCTGAAGGGCCCCATCACCGCTTCTCTCCGGCAGAGTCTCCACACTAATCCTCACTTCTCTCACTTTCCTAACCTACCTACTTACTAATATTTAACTTTCCTAAGCTAAAGAATAAGCAAAAGCAAGAAAAAGAAGCAAAATGCATGCCTTCCTCTCAATTTTCGTGGCCTATTTATAGGTTTTTGCCTCTTGCCAGCTTCACTCGCCCAGGCCACCATTTTCTTCATGTTTTGGTCGCCTGGGCCAGCTTAACATATCTTTTTGGAACTTGTAGCTCACCTGGGCGAGCAAAATACACTATGGTTGGTCGCCTGGGCGAGTTAAAGTCTTAATGTTGAAGAAAGCTTTGGGCCATGTCGATTTATGGGCCTGAAATGTTTATTGCACCTCCCATACTTGCTATATAAGCCTTCTTTGCTTGCTTTGATATCCGGAAGCCTCGAAAATCCACGGAATCTATCAAAATACAAAACATGATTGGATTAATCTTCCAAAACACTTTAAACACAAGTATAAGGTGCTAATTTACTAGGTTAAGGGAAATTCATAAGCAAAGTTAATGAAATCAAAAGATAAGTGTCAGCATTTAAAACATGATTTTAACTGAAATACGGCGCTTATCAATAAACAAAGTACTGAATTTAAACTACAAAGCAGTAAAGAAATTTAAAAACAATGTCACTGATTTTGGAAGATCGTGGCTAAGGAGCTCAATGTCCTCCATTCAGATGATCAACAGGATCTGCCACGTTTTACGTCTTCACCTGCTTTGCTACTCCCCCTAACCAATGGACCTATATCCCAGTTTTAGCAGAACAGATGATACTTTCCAAAAAGACATAAAATTCAAAAAGTAAAGTTCAAACATAAAATGTAAAGACATATAAATTAAAATAACAACAATTTAAATACAAAATTTAAAAACACTGGGTTGCCTCCCAGGAGCGCTTCTTTAACGTCTTATTAGCTGGACGCCTTTGTTATGGCTTTGACTCTCGGCAATTGGACAATAAGGATGAGCCAATGGCTTTTGTATTTTCCTCCAACATTTTCACTAGTTTCTTTTCTTTTTCAGAGAGACTTGAATGGCTTATGACTGGTTTTTGTGAAGTCCCTGCAAGAAAAACATTTTTAAAATGTGGAGGTACTACGTTTATCTTTATTGGTGATTCTTGATTCTTTTCTTCCTCTAACAATTCCTCAAAGAATGATTGCTGGTAAGGAATTTCTTTGAAAGCATTTGGTTGTTGGAGATGATCTAAACTATCTTCTTCTTCAAATTCACTCATATCTTTTAATGCTTCAGTTGATATTTTCTCTGAACGATCTTTTCCTTAAACTAACTTCTTGGAGTCAGAAATTCCTCCAATCAAGACATCCACTCTAAAACACTCCCTTGATTCTTTTGGATTTGCTGAAAAAAGTCCACTACTATGCTCAGATATTTGTTTTGCAAGCTGTCCAACCTGAACTTCAAGATTTTTGAGGGAAGCCTCAGTGTTCTTTTGATTTCAAATGGACATCTACATAAACTGAGTTAGAGTATCTTCCATTTTTTATATTCTATCATGTTGAGCTTCTTGTTGTTGTTGTGGCAGAACTCTATTTGAAGAACCTGCATAAGAGTTGTTAGAGGGACCTACAAAAGAAGAGTTAGTTGGACCATAATATGCATTATCATTTTGTTGCCTCCAGCCATAAGGCTGATTTGAGCCTGGACCACCTATGTAGCCTTGGTAATTTCCTTGATAATTTTGCTGAGGTCTAGTTTAATTCTGCAAATAATGGACCTCCTCTTGTTGGCATTCATCATGTGCTTGCTGAAGTTGTTGAGGAAGTTGGCCTATTTGTTTTGTTAAGGCCTCTAATTGTTGAGTTAAGAGTTTATTTTGAGCTAGAATTGCATTCTGAGTATCCAACTCAATTATACCTTTTCTTTGAATCAGAGATCTATCATGATGAGACTGGTAACCACTGGTTGCTATGGAGTCAATGATTACAATTGCTTCCTCCGGGCTCCTGGACATCATCGTACCTCCAGCTGAGGCATCAAGAATCATCTTTGTTTGAGGTCTCAGACCACTATAGAAAATATGTAGTTGTGCAGCATCATCAAAGTTATGGTTTGGGCACCTCCGCAATAAAGACTTGAATCTCTCCCATGTTTCACAAAGAGGTTCATTAAATCCTTAGGAAAAAGTAGTAATTGTTGATTTTGCGCTTATGAATTTAGATGGAAGAAAGAATCTGACAATGAATTTCTCCTCCACTTCTTCCCAAGTGCTAAGACTTTTGTTTGGTTGGAATTGAAGCCAAGTTTTTGCTTTACCTGTTAAAGAAAATGGAAAAGCTCTGAGGTAGACAGCTTCAGTATCTTCATCAGAAGCTCCCATGGTACTGCATAGCTCCATGAAGGTAGACAAATGAGTGTATGGATCTTCATGATCCAGCCCAACGAATAGATGTTATCCAATAAGACTGAGCAATGCGGGCTTCAATTCCACAACCTTCTTACTGAAAGGAGGAATGACTATGCTGTTGTAATGTTTGATCTTTATTGATATGCATAGTCACCAAGAGTCCTCCGTGGTGGTCTATTTTCTTCTCCCCCTCCTTTATCAGCCATAATATAAATTACAGGTGGCTTTACTGGTGAAGGAGATTCAAAATAAAAGAAGATTTACTCGGTAGCTTTTTGGCTGTTTGTTTCTTTTCCTTAATGGTCTTGGTAATTTCTAAATTTAATAACGATGTATCTGCAGGAAATTTACCTCAAAAGGAAAAAGGACAAACTTGCAATAATTCGTAAGTACCGAGGTTAAGGAAAATAAAATAAAATAAAATAAAACACAAGAAAATTTATACGAAATTAAAATAACGAAAGTAAAGAAAAAGTCATATTCAACTGAAAAATTAAATTTGAAAGAACTAAGTGAGCGACTCAAGTCCCCGGTAACGGCACAAGAAACTTGTTAGACTTTTGGCAAGCGTACCAATTGTCGTTGTAAGTTACAAAATATATAAAAGTTAATCTCCACAAGGACTTGTGCTACTCAGTTAATCCAAAGAGATTTTAACAGTTTAATAGTTATGTACAACGAGTATGGTCGAAGTTTTGATGATTTTACGGACATAACGAAAGATTACGGAAGCTAATAAAATGATTTTAATTAACTAAAGAAAAGCATAGGATTGAGTTTCATCATTCATACCCTCAGTATCCAATTAATATTACCATGTATAAATCATTTTCTATTATTATTGATGCACACATTAATTAATCTCGAATCGATCTCTCGCAATCGAGTTCTAAGGATATTTACCGAATATCAATCCCTCGCATACGAAGTAAATAACCCAGCATTAAAATCATAATCACGTGCTATTTGCAATCTAAACGTTATGCTCTATCCCTAGCAACGTAACGTAAAGAGTAAAATCATTCAGTTCAAATCCTAAGAGTACTTTCCAGTTAAACTTAAATCCAGTTTCATGAAACTAGTGATCAAGTAGAATCGAGCATTAAGAACGAAATAAAATTACCAATAATAAATAGAAAGGCTTATGCATAAATAAATATTAAAAGAGATACTTAAAGGTAAGAAGATTACATCCAATCCTTAAGAGAAACTAACCAAACATGGAAAGAACCTCCTTAAGAGAAGAATTGATGAAGGTCCCCATCACCACTTCTTTCCGGCAGAGTCTCCACACTAAATCTCACTTCTCTCATTTTCCTAACCTACCTAATACTAATATTTAAAGAGCCTAAGGCTTGAAAACAAGCCAAGAAGCAAGGGAGGAGGAGAAAATGGAATGCAAGAAGTGTAGAAGTCCTTGGGGGGTGCATGGCTATTTATAGGGGGCTGGCTGCTCGAGTTCACTTGCCCAAGCGAGTGTTTTTGCCTTTGTTTGCTCGCTTGGGCGAGCTTAAAACCCACTTGGAGGCCCACTTGCAGAAGTCACTCGCCCAGGCGAGCAGTTTGTGCATGTTTCACTCGCCTGGGTGAGTTAAACGTACCATCCAGAAGAAGCTTTTGGGCCTTGATGGATTTTGGGCCTGTTTTGCTTGTTGTACCTCCCATGTTTACTTTATGATCCATTTTTGCTTGCTTTATGTGTTCGGAAGCTTCAAAATTTCTCGAACCTATCAAAATGCAACATATGATTGGATTAATCTTTTGAAATATAAAAAATACATTCATACAAGTAATAAATATAATTTAATGAGGTTTAGGGCATGTTTATAAGCAAAGTTATTGAAATCAAAAGATAAGTGCCTGTATTTGAAATATGAATTTAACTAAATTAGGGCACTTATTACATATTCATGTCTTAGAAACAATAAAGTAAATGTGTTAAAAATCACAACCTACGTGTTAATAATCCCTTTGAGGTAATTATCAGGCTTATTGTGCAATGAACAGAACCACACGACAACATTGTCCTTAGGACATATAACCACCAGTTGTCAATGTGCCCTGCATTGGAGAACATTAAGTTATTGTACTTCATACATTATTTTGATTCAATTGTATAGTTTTACTTACCCATTCAAGTACGCTCCAAGGTAGACATGTTTTTGTAAACTTTGCATCCATTTCTTAAGATAGTCCTCGAATTCAAATTGCGATTGCCCACTGTATGGACTGTGGCTCAATGAATCCATAGGCAGAGGTAATATCCGATTGCAGACATAACTCATTCATATGCCTATTGTTTTGAAAATAAAGTCAATTATGCATGAATATAAAACAATTAGTCATGTAATGGTACACAATGTAAAGTGACTTACAAAATCCACAGCTATAAAATGATGTTCAAACATTGACCTTGGTGGATTATTTTAGAGATATCCTTATGCTTTAGGTACAACAGAAAGTCCTCGTTATACACCCCGAACAAACTAGGGTCCCACGACACCTGTAGGGGTCTAAGGAAAAGCTGTGGGATGGTCAATGCAATATGGTACAGGAGACGGAGGATGAAGGATTGTCTCGGTGCTCTCGGCTTGGCCTGCTTCCTCCAATCTTTTCTTTTGTTTCTCCTCCATCAATCTCTATTCCAATAAATCATAACCCCCACGAGACAACATATGAGGGGCAGTGTTTAGCTTCTGGATAGCCTGCGCCTTCTTTCTAACATCCTGTAAGAATTAAACAAATTGTTCTCATCTAGTTTGCGGTTAAAAATACTGCATAATTGTCAAATTTTGTGCATAAAAGTCAACTAACCTCCCAGGAACCAGCTCTGCGACTCTCACAGAATTGGTGCCACTTGTCTTTGCTTATTCCATATTTCTCACAAACAGTGCCGTCGTCCTCACCCCTCCCTTGTGTCAGAGCCCACTTAGAGGTCAAATCAGACTTGAACCGCCTCTATCGCTCTTCTACGGGCAGAAGAATTTTCTTCTTCGTCCGTTGGTCGGACGCTTCAAGTATATCAAATTCAGCCTGGGACACAAAAACAATTTTAACAATTACAACAACATTTAAATTGTATTACTACAAACAATTACAGAAACATTGGTCACTTAATTGTAATACCTAAATGTCCTCCCAAATCAACTCCTTCTGAGCTACAAGCACTTCCTTCCAATTACTGATGGTGACATCGACTTTGTCTAGAGCCACGATCCCCAGATACATCCTCAATTTCTTCTTATGGGGACAATCAGCCTTCCCAGTGGCAGGATCCACGTGAACCACTGGTTTGTCAACACCGACGGGTCTGGTAGACAATGACCTTAGTCATGTTTCTTTCCTAGTCTTCTTCGCCGTAGACAGCAAAGGTGCTAACTGAGGAGGAGCAGGAGAGCTCGGTGGTGTAGTCATGATCCTGTGGAAAATAGAATTAAATAAAGTTAACTAAAAAGTCTAGTAAGTTATCAAATTGTAAAGCTTGAGACAACTTAATATAAAATAAACATTACATTAAATGATGTTAATTAATTCTCCTTCATCATGATCATTACGATTGCATGAACATCGTTAATTTCTTCGTCCTTGTTGATGTTAGGGATATGTGTCGAGTAATGAGTCAAACCAATATCAAGGGGTGAGTCATCATCGTTAAGATTAATACCAATGGTTTTTCCATGTAGTACCACTGACCACCTTTCATCACAAGGATCTTGAACATAAAACACATGTTTAGCTTGTTCTGCCATGATGAAAGGTTCATTTTAGTAAGCTACCTTCTTAAGATCTACCAAAATAAATCCTGAATCGTCGGTTCGCACACCGCTATTACTATCAACCTGATAAATGCCATATTTTAGCTACTTTCAAGATTATAATGTTGACACTTATCTTTTGATTTTAGTAAAATTCTTGATTAATTTTCCCTAAACCTAGTTGTTTTATATTGTGTAAATATATAGGATGCTATTCACATTTTGGAAGATTCATCCACTCAAATCTGGTGTTTTGATAGGTTTTAATGGTATTCGGAGCATCCAAGCAAGCAAGACAAGCACAAAAGGGCAAAAATGTCAATAGAGGAAATTTCTCCAAGCAAATTAGCCCAGAACTCGCCTAGGCTAATGACCTTTCTTCACCATTAAGAGTTAACTCGCCCAGGCCAGTATTTTATGTGTAATTTAGTTGCCCAAGCAAGTGGCATTCTTCAGCATTAATAAGTGTCATATTTTAGCTACTTTCGAGATTTTAATGCTGGCACTTATCTTTTGATTTTAGTAAAATTGTTGATTAATTTTCCCTAAACCTAGTTGTTTTATATTTTGTGTGAATATTAAGGTGTTATTCACATTATTGGATGATTCATCCAGTATTTTGATAGGTTTCAATAATGTCCGGAGCATCCAAGCAAGCAAGACAAGCACAAAAGGGCAAAAAGGGCAATTGAGGAAATTTTTTGCAACAAAAATGGCCCAGAGCTTGCCCAGGTGAGTAGCTTCCTTCAACATTATGCCTTTAACTCGCCCAGGCGAGTGGAAGCAGGGTAAATGGCTCGCCCAGGTGAGTGAACATTCCAGAAAAAGTGCATTAGCTCGCCCAGGAGAGTGAACCAAGGCAAAATGGCTCGCCTGGGCTAGTGGACTAAAGCAGGAGGCCAAAACCTATAAATAACAAGGCAAAACTTGGAGAAAGGAATGCAGGGGATGTTTTTAGAGAGAAGGAACATGGGAAACACTTAGGGAACTTAGAAATAGGTGAGAGAAGAGAGAAAAGGAGTGGAAACTCTGCAGGAACGGGCCTAGGATCGTTACCTTCATCATGTTTTTTGTTGATCTCTTGTTTTTCACCATGATCGGTTAGTTTCTCCAAAGGATTGGATGTAATCTTTTGTACCCTTATGTATCTCTTTTAATATTTGAAATATGTGTGAATCTTTTCTACTCATTCTCGTTATTTCATTCTCTTCTTAATGCTTGATTCTACTTGATCACTAGTGTCATGAAATTAGATTCTAAGCATGACTGAAAAGTGCCCTTAGGATCTGAACTGAATGAATTTACTCTTTATGTTACATTGCTAGGAATATAGCATAACATTTAGATTGCAAATAGCACGAGATTATGATTGTAATGCTGGATTATTTACTTCGTATGCGAAGGATCGATATTCGGTAAATATCCTTAGAATTCTCGAATGTGAGGGATCGATTCGGGGTGAATTAATGTGTGCATTAGTAATGATAGAAAATGATTTATACATGGTAATATTAAATGGGTACTAAAGGTATGAATGATAAAACTCAATCCTACATTCTCTTCAATTAATTAAATTCATTAGTTTCCATATTTTCATAATTTCTTTATTTTCATTATTTTCGTAAAACCAACAAAAACTTGGACTATACTTGTTGTATATAACCTATTAAACTGTTACTTTTATTTAAATTAACTGAGTAGCTCAAGTCCCTGTGGAGACGATCTTTTATAAATTTATAACTTACAATGATAATTGGTACGCTTGCCAAAAGTCTAACAAGCATTAAGCTTTAGCTTGCCCAGGCAAGTGAAAACAGGCTAATTTGGTCGCTTGGGTGAGTGGACATCAGCAAGTGACCATTTCCTATAAATAGGCATGCAAATGAAAAAGGAAACATGATTTTTGGTGAGAAGAAACAAAGGAATAGCTTAGGAATGCTTGATAAGTGTCATATCTTAGTGAAATTCGGATTACATTTAAGGCACTTATCTTGTGTTTTGACTAAGAATATCTATCAAAATTTGCCCTAATCTAGTTAGTTTATATTGAATACTTAGCATTTATGTTTCTCGAAGATTCATCCAAACTTTCTTTTTTATTTTGCTTGCGTTCGTGAAATTCTGGAGCTTCCGTAACTTTAAAGCAAGCAAAAAGACTAATAGAAGCAAATCTGGGAGGTGCAGCAAGTAAATTAGCCCAAAAGCCCAAAAGAAGCTCCTGGAGGTGCATTTAACTCACCCAAGCGAGCTAAGCAAGTGTATTTTGCTCGCTTGGGCGAGCAACATCAGCAAGTGGGCCTCCAATTTGGCAAGTGGACGTTTAAGTGGGCTGCAAGTTGCATTTAACTCGCCCAACCAAACTCGTACAGACCAACCTCTATAAATAGCCATGCACCCCCTAAGACATTCTCACCTCTTGCAAGCCAAATTCTCTCTTCTCCCTTGCTTAAGCTTGTTTCTAAGCTTTATGTTTCTTTAATAATTGTTAGTGGAGAGTTTAGGTTAGTGAGAGAGAGAAAATTAGTGTGGAAACTTTGCCGAAACGGAAAGCGGTGATGAATCCTTTCACCTATTTTTCTAAGGAGGTTCTGCCCATGCTCGGCTAGCTTCTCTCAAAGGATTGGATGTAATCTTCTTACCCTTATAGTATTTCTTTTAATATTTATTTATGCATAAGTCTTTTCTATTTATTATTGGTAAATTTATTCCTTACTTAACGCTTGATCCTACTTGGTCACTAGTATCACGAACTTAAACTCGAAGTGAGACTAGAAAGTAATCTTAGGGTTTGAACTGAATAAATTTACTCTTTACGTTACGTTGCTAGGAATAGAGCATAACGTTTAAATTGCAAATAAGCACGCGAATATATTCGTAACGCTGGGATATTTATTTCATATGCGAGGGATCGATATTTGATAAATATTCTTAGGATTCTCAAATGCGAGGGATCGATTTGGGGTGATTTTATGTGTGCATCAATAATAAAAGAAAATAACTTATGCATGGTAATATTAATTGAATACGAAGGGTATGAACGATGAAATCCAATCCAACGTTCTTAACTTAATCAAATTCGTTTTCTTAGTTTTCGTAATCTTCCATAATTTTCCGTAATCATTCGTAATCTTCCGTACTAAGTTTATTATTTCCGTTTCTTCTAAATTTTCATAATTTCTGTTAATCCGCAACTACATGAAACTCCGACACTCATTGTACATAACTATTAAACTGTTAAGCTTTATTTGAATTAACTGAGTAAAAATCAAGTCCCTGTGGAGACGAACTTTTATTTTGTAACTTACAACGACAATTGGTACGCTTGCCAAAAGTCTAACAATGCTTAGAGAGAGTGAGAGAAGTAAGAAATTGGTGAGGAAACTCTGTCGGAGAGGATCGGTGATATCTTCCTTCATCATTTCTTTAGTTGATCGTGTGCTCTTCACATTGATCGACTAATTTTCTCTAAGGATTGGATGTAATCATTGTACTCGTATGTATCTATTTTGATATTTGTTATATGCATGAATCTTTTCTACTCATTATTGGTAATTTTATTATGTTCTTAATGCTTGATTCTACTTGATCACTAGTTTCATGAAATTAGATTCTAAGCTTGACTAGAAAGTGCCCTTAGAATTTGAACTGAATGATTTTACTCTTTACATTACGTTGCTAGGAATAGAGCATAACGTTTTATTGCAAATAACACGAGATTATGATTATAATGCTGGGATATTTATTTCATATGCGAAGGATTGATATTTGATAAATATTCTTGGGATTCTTAAATTAGAGGAATTGATTTGGGGTGATTAAACGTGTGCATCAATAATAATAGAAAATGATTTATACATGATAATGTTAATTGGATACTATGAGTATGAATGATGAAGTTCGATCCTACACTTCTCTTAGATTAATTTTATTTTATTAGTTTTTCGTAATTTTCTGTTATTTCCGTAAACTCATGAAATTCCGCTTACACTTATTTTACTTAACTATTAAACTGTTAAATTTTATTTAGATTAATTGAGTATCTCAAGTCCCTGTGGAGACAATCTTTTATAAATTTTGTAACCTACAATAACAATTGGTACGCTTGCCAAAAGTCTAACAAAACCCACTTACACTTGAAAACACACACAGTGAATTTAACATAATTAAGCTCCCAGATGTCATCAATGACTTCAGAGTAAGGCATCGACGCCAAACGGGGATTATGGTCATGCACAAAAGCAAAGTGTTGCGATTCAGGCCTAAGAGTAACCCACTATTTTGCATTATGCACTTGTCATCTTGTTCTTTGGTGTAGAACGAGTACTCGTTGATATCGTATCCCTACCAACTTCTAACATTTCTTTTAGGCCCATGTGCTAACTTCCTTATTGTGTCAGAGGAAGACTCATCACTAAATATTGTATCTTTAAACCAATCAAGGAAAGTCTTAGTATGTTCTTTCAGCAACCTATTTTTGTCATTTTTGGATTAGTTTCCTTGACTAAGGCTTCGTGAAGAACTATGTATGGCAGAACTTCATCACTATTATTACGTACATACAAATGAGCTCGTTGCAATTCCTATAATCTAGGAGTTATAACATGCAACCCTCATGAACCATTTCCTCCCACTCTGTCGTCATGTCGGGTCTCGGGAAGCCCAACAGGTTTTGGCTTTTCAAGGTACTCTGAACAAAATTCCACAGCTTCTTCTACAATGTACCTTTCAACTATGGATGCTTTAGGATGATGTAGGTTTTTTGTATACCCTTTCAAGATCTTCATGTATCACTCGACCAGGTACATCCACCATAAATAAACAAGACCACACAATTTAATTTCCCTTACCAGATCAACAAGTAAGTGAACCATTATGTCGAAAAATGAAGGAGGAAAATACATCTCCAACTGACACAAGATAATTTCCGCCTCTTCTTCCAAGTCATCTAACTTTACAGGGTCCACGACTTTGCTACAAATGGAATTAAAGAAAAAGCAAAATGTCTTGAATCGCCACAGCTAACAGTTGTTGCATCAACACGTGGCAATCATGAGACTTTAAGCTAACTAGTTTTAGATATTTGATATGCACAAGTGATGGAGGTCCATGGCAAGCTAAAGGTCTAGAAGGAGGATTTGAAGCACTTCCTTTGGTGAGCTTTAAAGGAGCAATGACAAGAGCTAGGACTCAAGCACTCCAAGATCACATCCAAGCTAACTTGGACAAGTACGAAGAGGCACGTCAACTCAAGGATGACAAGGGCAAGATCTTGATATCTCAAGTCCAATTTAATTCAATAAATTCCAGTACTTGTTAAAAGCAATTATGTAAAAAATACAAAAACAAATACTTTCTGTTTCAATCGATTACCTTGAGTATGTAATCGATTACAAGGAGTTCAGTTACACAAAGAAACAAAGCTGGTTTGTTTTAATCGATTACCAATTGTCTGTAATTGATTACACAGCTATTCGAAAAATGAAAACTCTCTGTGTTAATCGATTACATAACGAAATAATCGATTATTTGGTTCATCATCTGTTTCCAGAAGATCAAGAACAAAATAATCGATTACTTGGTCAAAATAATCGATTATTTTGTTAAAAATAATCGATTACTTGGACAAAATAATTGATTACAGTCAGTTATTTTTGTTTTTTATATAAAGCTGTCAACTGAATGTAAACATTTAACTTGATTTTTCTGAAGTGAATGAAAGTAGAGTTCATTTGTAAGAGATTTCTCTCTTGTTCTTGTGTAAGAACTTCATGTTTCTTATCAATAGCTTCAAGCTATTATGGCGATTCTTCCTAGGCTTATTGGAAAGCTTTTCCATGGTGCCATCCACCTTCATCCCTTACCTTTACCCCACTTTCCATTTCTGAAATCAACATATACAAACAACCATTAGTTTGTGAATTCTGGACAACTTTGTATCCTTGAAGAAAGCTTGAAGTTTGAGTTTCAATTCAAGGTAGATTTGGGAATTTCATGGTTGATGGGTTCAGCTATACATCAACAAGGCTCTTAATATTTGAAGAGTATCCTTGTGGCACTTTCACTCGACGCAGACACTGACAGAAACTCATCTTCTCCTTTCTTGACAAAGTGTGACATGCTGGAGGCAAATATATTTTCTTACCATCAGACCTAGGATGTAACTGCTCACGTATACTCAGCTCAACAAGATCTTGACGAGTGTTCAAACCATCCTTTATCTTGCCTTGAATTTTAAGCAGCGTGCCGATGACATTGTCACACACATTTTTCTCCACATGCATAACATCGATACAATGTCTAACATCTAGATCAGACCAGTATGGAAGATCAAACAATATAGACCTCTTCTTCCATATGCAAGTATTACCTTTCAGTTTTTTTTGGGTCTTTCCAAATACAGTATGGATGTCCTCAACCCGCTCAAGAACTTGCTAACCGTTTAATGGAATCGGTGCAGTTTTATGCTCTTAACTTCCATTGAATGCTTTTTTCAATCGCCGATAAGGTGATAAGATTTCAGAAAACATCAATGGCGAGTGTAAACTATTTTTCTTCCATGTTTAAGTTGTATGTAGCTCATGTCTTATTCACAGATAGGGCATGCACGATGGTCCTTAACACTGTATCCACTCAAATTGTCGTACGCTGGAAAATCATTTATGGTATAAAATAGCATTGCACGCAACTTGAATGTCTCCTTTCGATACCCATCAAACACGGCAACCCCTTGTCCCACAAGTTTTTCAAGTCTTCCATCAAGGGACTAAGATAAACATCAATGTCATTTCCTAGCTGTCTTGGGCCTGATATCATCATAGACAACATCATGTACTTTCACTTCATGCACAACCAAGGAGGCAAGTTGTAAATGACTAGCAAAATAGACCACGATCTGTGCTAAGTACTTAAACTAGCATATGGATTCAGTCCATCACTGGCAAATGCAAGCCTAAGATTTCTTGGGTCTTCGTCGAATTTCGAATAAATCTTCTTCCACTGGAAGGAATCTGCCGGATGGCGGAGCATTCCATCACAGTTTCTCCCATCTGCATGCCATGTAAGGTCTTTTGCATCATCTTCGTTAGCAAACAAACGCTTAAACCTTGGAATGATCGGAAGATACCACAACACCTTCTCGGGGGTGCCTTTCTTTGTGCTTTCATTACTGCTACAGTCGTCATCGTCCTTCACTTTGTACCGTGATACCCCACACTTAGGGCATTTATGCATTTCTTCAAATTCATTTCTGTACAATATGCAATCATTAGGACAGGAATGAATTTTCTGATACTCCATACCCATCGAACAAAGTATCTTCTTGGCCTGATAGTAACTTCTTGGCAACATGTTTTCATTGGGAAGCATCTCCTGAACTACCTGAAGCAGTGAACTGAAGCTTTTGTCACTCCACCCATATCTGGCCTTCACATTAACCATATTTAACACCGCTAAAAACTGTGTCAATGACTCTTTGCACCCAAATACAATGGCTTCTTCGAATCACTTTCCAACGTATCATACATAGGGGCATGTGCTTGCTGAAAAGACTTATTTCCTAGATCACAAATCATATCCTCTAATTGATCTCTGATGTTTACATCAAGCGGTTCAGTTTGCGAGCCCCATCTGCATGTCTGTCAATTCACCATGCCATATCCATGTGGTATAATTCTTCTTAATCACATGACACATAAGATGTTCCCGTATGTCGTCCAGTGCTTGGCGTCTCCCATTCAAACAATTTATACAAGGACAAAAATATTTTCCATCCCCATCAGGTCGACTTCTTTCAAAGGAAAATTGCAAGAAATGTTCAACACCTTCCTCATACTCAACCGTAATGCGACTTGCAATCATCCAACTTCGATCCATCTAATTAGTAACACTGTGATACTCACAAAATTATTCCATGAATGAAAACCTCACTTTTTTCATTAAAGGAAGACATTTTTTTATAGTATATTCATATGTATATGTTGTATTTCTTATCTTAAATTTGACGAAATTTCGGCAGCATTTCGCTTTGATCTCCAAGTACACGACATGAAAATGGTGACATAAGATCCACTACAATCAAGTATGCACCCAGAGAACAAAGTGAAATGTATTGTACCGACAATTCATCAAATTTAAGAAAAGAAACTCAACCTATACCTATGAATATACTATAAAAAAAATGAGTCTTCGCAAACTATCCAAACGGACAATTCAAGAATCAATACAACGACTAATCCAAACTGTCTGAAAGAATCATTGTAATGAATCTCAAACGGGAAACTATGGTTCACTCAGTATGAACATTGACTGTATATATAAAGCACTAGTAATTAATCACATAAAACAATTTACAAAACCACCAAATACAAAGTCAATGGAAGTTGCTAACCTTGTGGGAGCCGCCGAAAGTTGCGAGCGAGAGAACCACCTCTGAGAATGACACCAATAGTGGAAGCGCCGTGAGAGTGACCTAAATTAGGTCCATATCAGCTAAAAAATAGAAAAATGCCCAGATCAGCTTCAAGGAATAGCCTAATTACTTTGTCAAACATAAACAAACCAAAATTCTTGACCCATGGCAAAACCACAAACAGAAACCAATTGACTAGCAGGGTATTAACAAGGGTACAAGGCAACTTGAAAGAATAGCCTAATGTGATATTGAGTGTCTAGTTCATAGCCTAATGTGACCCATAGCAACACATTGGTAAACTCAACACACAACAACACTCTTACATTCTCACAACAACACTCCCACAATATTAAAAAATTTCCTTCATATGCGTTGCAAATTCCATGTAATTAACTAAAGCACTCAACTTATAACGATATTATTAGAATGATTAGCAACAAAATTGTTCGGCATGAGTAGTTCAAAGTTGATTTTTGAACTTTCTATACTTGACTGGTTGAGAGTCAAAGACATACAGTTCAATTCAGTTGTCCTCATTGCCATTTTGACAAGAATGGAAAAACAAAAATAGCAATGAAATTGAAGATAATTATCCTTAAGAGCAAGAACAACAATAATAATAAACAATAATTGGTTATCACTTTAAAAATTGTTTATAAAGACAGTGTATAGAAATTAAACTTATAACCTATTACTAAGCAAAGTTTCTTTGAGGTCATTCATCAAGGAAGCAACAACAGCATTAGGCTAATGCTACTCAATGAGACACCAACACTTGACATAAAAACATGATGGAAACATTATAATTAATGAAAAAGCTTGGTTGCTTCCATTCTCTACTTCCACTAAAAAATAAGAATCAACTTAGACAAAAATAGCAAAGAAATTGAAAATAATTATACTCAAGAGCAATAACAACAATAATAATAAACAATAATTGGTTATCACTGTAAAAATTGTTTATGAAGACAGTGTATAGAAATTAAACTTATAACCTATTGCTAAGTGAAGTTCTTTTGAGGTCATTCATCAAGGAAGCAACAACAGCATTGGGCTAATGCTACTCAATGAGACACCAACACTTGACATAAAAACATGATGGAAACATTATAATTAATGAAAAATCATGGTTGCTTCCATTCTCTACTTCCACTCAAACATAAGAATCAGCTTAGACAAAAATAGCAATGAAATTGAACATAATTATCCTCAAGAGCAAGAACAATAATAATAATAAACAATAATTGGTTATCACTGTAAAAATTGTTTATAAAGACAATGTATAGAAATTTAACTTATAACCTATTTCTAAGTGAAGTTCTTTTGAGGACATTCATCAAGCAAGCAACAACAGCATTGGGTTAATGCTACTCGATGAGACACCAACACTTGACATAAAAACATGATAGAAACATTATAATTGATGAAAAAGCTTCGTTGCTTCCATTCTCTACTTCCACTCAAACATAAGAATTAGCTTAGACAATAAAGGTATCATATAAACTCTTGTGCTAGTGCACAATCACATTATTTGGACTAGTTACAAATAACATAAGTAAATGCCTAGACTCGTCACTATGGTTTATGGGATCTATTAATTATATTAAAAGTCAAATAATGCCTTTATATGATGCTCCTGTTACTCAATTTGGTGAGAAAACTCATGTCCCCCAATGCATACTCCTATACTTTTGAGAAATGAATTTCACATAATAAGAAAGCCTTGATGTATTGAACACGAAGCTAGACATTAAAATTTGATGAAGAAGCAAAGGAAATAAGATTGATTCATTACAACATTAAAAAATTGAGAGTTGAGAAATCCACTGAAAAAGTCCTGCTATAGAGAAGTAATAGTGTATGCTTATTTCCAACTTCCAATGAATATTATGGTCTTATTATAGCATTCATATTTCATGTTACAAGAATAAAACTTTATTAACTCCATACAGACCAGAAACTCAACATTATCATCAAATTAAAGCAATAAGACTTCATCATCTATTCCACGAAAATGAAAACTAAAAGAAAATCCATTTTGTCACGAAACATACAGGGAGTGAAGAGAAAAGGAAGTGAGCAACGATGGCAACCACGGTCTCGACCAAATGAAGCCTCCTACCTTGGAAATCCATGGTAGCAACCAGTGAGTACGAAATGTGAGAGTAACATAAACATAAACAGAGCAAAAGAAAAATGCAGAACCACCAAGCGTACCTGAGCTGCGCGAGTGAGAATGAGACTTAAATGTGAGTTGCTAGCAATAGTGGAAGCACCACCAACAACGACACCAAGACCGCCCTAAGAGTGAGAGTGAAGGCTGAGAGTGAGAGTAACCTAAGGCTGAGAGAACGCGAGCAGTGAAGGCTGAGAGTGGGAGTTAAATAGGCGCGAGAGTAAAGGGTTTTTAATTTAGGGACCAACGCTTTTATAATAACAATAACAACATCAGTTTTCAACCAAAAATCGATGTTGCTATCTCCTGCACAACATCGGTTTTTAATGAAAGCTGATGTTAACATGTATCTGTTAACATCGATTTTCCAAAAAACCTTAAAAACCGATGTTAACGTGTACATGTTAACATCGGTTTTCCAAAAAACCTTAAAAATCGATGTTAACGTGTATATGTTAACATTGGTTTTTATGGTTTTTAGGAAAATCGATGTTAACAGAACATGTTAACATCTATTTTTAAGAAAATCGATGTTAACCAGGCCCTCTTAATTATGAATTTGTCACCGCGTTTTCGTTAACATCGATTATTGATAAAACCAATGTTAACTTATCGATGTTAAAACCCATTTTTCTAGTAGTGGTTTTATCAACATAAGGTATTTTTATAGCATTAATTTATGTGCAATTGATAATTATTTCACTTGTTAGTGTGTAATTTCCCACTTGTTAAATGCAGGGTCTTTCTGAAGTTATTGTTGCAAGTATTCCATATGCAACACATAGGTAATGTGGCAATTGTTGATTCTGGCTATTGTTGCATTTTAATATTTTAGTTGGAAATGTTAATTCTAGTTATTGTTTCCTTTAAAAATTTTAGTAGGAATTACTGATTATGATTATTGCTATCTTTAAATATTTTAGTAGGAATTGCTACCTTTAAATATTTTGCTTATTGTCGTTTTGATCTATATTTAATATTTTAGAAGTAATTGATTCACATTTTTCTTATGTAGAAATTGTTGCAATCATATATTGAACCATTTTAAAATGCAATTTATATCCCTATTGTTGACACATCATTTTTGGGGATGTGTCATGGCTTACAATAAAGGCATGTTTGACAAAGCTATTTCAAACATCAGAAAGGTGAGCAATGATGCTACTGATTGGTTGTTGTCTAGTGATAAGCCAAGAAAAACATGGGCACGATACACATATAATCATCTTTTCAAGAGTGATCATGCAAGAATAATGTCTGTGAAATCTTCAACTTATGGTAAGGTGATGACCGAAATAAGACTATATTATCTATACTTCAAAATGTGATGTTGAGATTGATGAAATTGATTTAGCAAAGGAATGAGAATGCAACCAAAGTTGAAAGTATAATGACTCCAAGGGTAAGAGATTTTTTAGACATGGCAATGATTGATGGTAGATTTTTATATGTGACGTATGTTGGTCAAGATCAATTTCAAGTCATAGATGGTTTCACCACCTTTGTGATTAACATAAACTAAAGAAATGTGGATGTAGGTTTTGGCAAATAACTAGGTTGCCTTGCAACACATGTTTGTGCATGCATATCTCACAATAGACTAAAATCTGAGATGTTTTGTGATGATTCACATTCTATGGCTAAGTTAAGGATTCCATATGCTGAAGTGATTCATCACATGCCTAATATTAACCCTAATAACAGGGATGGTTATCTTGATATTGAGTCACCTTCTTTAAGAAGGCAACCTGTAAGGCCTAGAAAGGCTAGAAAGCAAAGTGTTGTTGAGGGGTCATTAGGAAATCAACAAAGAAAAAGGTCCAACACGTTAAGGTGCTCTAATTGCAATCTGTTTGGACATAATAGTAGAACATGTCAAAGGGCACTAAAAACAAAACAAAGGTGAACATGATTTAACATTATGAATTGTTTATAGTAATTTCTTGAATTTGAATTTTTTTAGGCAAATGCAAATTTAGTTACTAACAAAATGACCATTTAATGAAGTAATTACAATACACATAACATAATTTCTTACGCTTACAAAACAAATTCAAGTAAATACCAAACACCTAACATAATGACCATCTTAATTAAGTAATTACCAAATACCAAACTACTCATAATCAATGTCTTTTTCATACGAAAAAAATTACAACCATTTAAACTTGTATAAAAGAGTCGATTAGAATTTGCTTTGGTCCCATTACTTTAATTTTTGCGAATCTTCTACAAAATCGGCTATATCTTCTTTAATGTATGTTTCACTTTTATTGAGTCTACAAAAAAATATGAATTCCTAAAATATTTTAAATTAATAATTCACTATAAAAAAATATTGTTATTGGATAAATTCGAAAATATCATTTTAGATACAATATGAAACTTGTCTCCCCTCACCTTTTAAAACTACTACGCATGTATCTCTTGAGAATTTAAAGCTATTATATATGTATCCCCTGATGTTTTAAAAATGTTACACATATATCCCCTGAGGTTGTAAAAAATGTTACACATGTTGTCTTTTAAAAATAATACATGTACCCCCCTCTATTAAAAAAAAATAATTACACCTGATATCCCTCTACTGGCCGAAATGTAAGAGAAATGCAGCAAAATAATTAAACATCATTAAAAAACAAAAAAGGAAATCAACACAGTGAATATTGTTCCATGAAAACAAACTAGCACCAACTTCACCATACTCAGTAAACACAGGCTCATCTTATATGGTTTTAACCAAGGAAAGAGATGGTGATAATTTCAGGATTAAAATTTTAATAAAAGTCATGTGCCTACCACATAATCTAAAAAATAAACAGAGTTAATATTTTTAACAGTAAAGGGCATACAAGTATAATGGATCACAAAAGTTAGGAGATTTTGTGCAGTGTCAAAATAATGAGAAGAGACATATGTAAATTGTGCATACCTCGAAGGAGATTTCTATAATTTGCTCTAAAAAATATATATCTACATCAAATAATTTAATTTCTCAAAACAAAATCAAAGAATAGTTAGCAAAAAATTTCTCACAAGTAGAAAACAACACTAAAGAACTATAACAACTCGTCTTATATAAGTGCTGATGAATACAATTTGTCTATTAGAAATTTAAATACTAATTAATTTATTTTAGCTAATAGAGTATTTGATTTCAATAGCTTTAATATAATTTAATCAATTTGATAGTTGTACAAATTTTGTTTCAAAATTGTTGTACAAATGTCTCAAGCTATCTAATAATATTTGTGTTCAACTTTGTTTGTAATGAAAGCAAATTCATTAAAAAAATTGACATCGATTTTCACTCTAGGTGATGTGAGTCAGTGGCGACATCGATTTTCATCCTCACAGCCTCTTCTCCATGGATTGACTCTAGGTAGTTTGCAATTTGTAGGATTTTTTTTGCTGCATCCATCGATAGTGTCACGTCCAATTACTCCATAATCAATTTGAGTTGGACGTGCTTCGACATGTTGTCCCAAAAGTGAGCACACCAGAAGAGCGCTAACCAACAAAACCAACATTCCCTTTGACATTGCCATTGTTATTAATTTATTTACTTTGATGAAGAATTTTGGAGAAGCTAGCTAGTTAATCAACCAATAACTTGATGATTTGTTTTCCGAGGATGCATGTGTTTAAATATATAAATAGTAGTACCCTTTTTTCTTCCTACATTAGGTGTCATGCATGGATCCAGCTAACAACGCTAAAAATACTATACATGCAGTTTATCGTAAGGGAGGTATTGGTCAACCTTGTCCTAAACAACCAATAAGCATTCCTAAGAGATCTAGAAAGAATTATGCCTAAATGAGGATTATTCCAAACAAGAATAATTAGTTATTGCAATCTGTGGTCATTGACATTTACTCTATTGAAATTCATTTTTTTATTCATTTAGATTGACATATATTAGTTATTAGTTTTACTAAAATATTAGTGGGAGAGATTTGAACCCACAACCTCCCACTCCCCCTTCTTCCTTTAAACACCAAGTCAACTTTATAATTCCTATCAAAATTTGTTATTACTTATAGTTAAAATAAAAGTATTTCATATTAACTAATTTGAATAAAATACTTTTTTATTCTTTAAACTTTCATATTATATAATTTACTCCATGAACATTATGGGAAACAAAAAATGTTTTTTGTCCCTAGGCTTACTCCCCAATTTCTGCACTTTTTTAACTTTAGTTAAGAGAAGGGACTAAAAACACCATATTTTGGAGTTGTATCTACCTTGGCTCTCATGAAACCATTTTCTAAAAGATAAGAGCTTAATCTATCATACCAAGCACGTGGTGTCTGCTTCAAACCGTACAAAGTCTTTTGGAGTTTGAAAACATGGTCTAAAAGTGTATGATCTTCAAAACAAAAGGTTGTTTAACATATACTTCCTCTTCAACAAAGCCATTTAAAAAGGCACTTTTAACATCCCTTTTAAAAAGCTTTACGATTTTATGAGCAACAAAGGCAAGCATAATTCTTATAGCTTCAAGTCTAGCAACAAAAGCAAAGGTTTTAGTAAAGTCTATACCTTCTTGTTGGTTATAGCCTTCAGCTATTAACCTTGCTTTGTTTCTTACCAATTTTCCTTGTTCATCCAGTTTATTTTTTAATACACATCTTATTCCAATGACGCTTTTGTTTTGAGGCTTGGGAACAAGAGTCCAAGTGTATTGTTTCTGGTAAACTGGTGAAGCTCTTCTTCCATGGCAATGATCCAGTCATCATCTGTAAGAGCTTCATTTATGGTCTTGGATTCTATCTCAGATATAAGAGTACATGAAGCAAGATCTTTGAATAATGATCTGGTCTTGAGTCTTCCAATATGATCTCCAATGATTTGATCTTGTGGATGATAATGGACAAATTTCCAGTCCTTCATATGTGGTTGTTGATCTCTTCTGGTTCCGCAGTGTCCAGCTCCCCCCCTTTGCCATTGTCACTAATGGTACTTGACTCCATTGGCTCGACATTTTTGCAAACATCGACCCTTACTCAACTCAATAGGGCTCATTTTTCAAAAAGGGCTTGCCCAACTATCTCTTTTCGTCATTTTCCTTACAATAGGGGCATTGACTTCAATTACAACTAGACCTAGACCCAATAAAGCTCGAACATGATTGCTTTAATGGAAAGAACAAAACAGAAAGGAGGTTATAGTCTCTAGCTTCGTAACTTCGCTCCCTTCATCCACTTATTCACTTCTCTCTTGCTCAACTAGAAGATCCAGGGTCAGCTAACAAAAACATCCCCTCTAGGTAACCCCTATGGATCCAACCTTAATTGGGTACCTTTTCTTGCAACTTAATTTGATTGTTGCAGGTGTGTCTAAGAGTTCAAGCTTCATTATGGTACTTGGATAGTGGATGCTCTAGGCACATGACAGGTGATAAATCCATGCTGACTAATCTGATATTAAAAGAAGGAGGATTTGTCACCTATGGAGACAACAACAAAGGGAAAATCATTGGAGAAGACAACATTGGTGATAGCTTCAAAAATAAAATCAGAAATGTGTTTTATGTTGAAGGACTAAAGCATAATCTTCTTAGCATAAGCCAACTTTGTGACAAAGGATTAAACGTATCCTTTAACAACAATTGTTGCTTAATATGTGATGGCAAAACTAGTGAGGTAATCCATGTTAGGAACATGAAATGTAACATTTACTTGCTTGCAATAGAACATGCATTCATTCATAACATAAACTTCTTAGTGAGTAAAATTGATGAATCATGACTTTGGCATAGAAAAGCAAGTCACATCAACATGCATATATGGACAAGCTCATAAGGAAGGACTTAGTAATTGGATTGCCTAAACTCAAGTTTGAAAAGGACAAACTTTGTGATGCTTGTCAAAAAGGGAAACAAACAAAAATCTCTTTTCAAAACAAAAACATTGTTTCCATCTCAACACCTTTTGAATTACTTCACATGGATCTGTTTGGTCCTTCAAGAACTAAGTTTGGATGGCAATTACTATGGACTTGTCATAGTTGATGATTACTCAAGGTTTACATGGACTTTGTTTTTGAAATCCAAGAGTAATGCCTTTACTGCTTTCAGAAAATTAGTCAAGCTTTTACAAAATGAAAAGGGCTGCAAGATAGTTTCAATAAGAAGTGATCATGGTGTTGAATTCCAAAGTGAACATTTTGAAAAATTCTGTGAAGAACATGGAATAAACCCAATTTTTCAACTCCAAGAACACCTCAACAGAATGGTGTTATGGAGAGGAAAAATAGGTCATTTGAAGAAGGTGCAAAGACTCTTCTTAACGAAACAAATTTGCCAAAACATTTTTGGGCAAATGCAGTGAGCACAGTTTGTCATACTTTAAATAGATTGTTCATAAAGCTCATCTTAAAGAAAACTCCTTATGAACTTTACAAAGGTAGAAAACCAAACATTTCACACCTTAGAGTTTTTGGCAGTAAATGTTTTGTTTTGAACAATGGAAAGGAATTTCTTGGCAAATTTGATGCAAAAGCTTATAAAGCAATCTTCCTTGGATATTCAATGCAAAGTAAAGCATATAGAGTATTTAACAAAAGAACCTTATGCATGGAAGAATTTGTACATGTTATCTGTGATGAATCTAACTCCTCAAAAGAGGAAAAGAGTTTTGAAAATGATGCAGGACCATTGGAAGAAAATGTCACTACCAATGAAATTGATGAGAGGAAAAAGCATGAAAAGAATTAAGAAGTTGATGCTTCAACTCCAACTCAAAGGCCAAAAGACTGGGGAACTACAAGAGATCTCTCCCTAGACAACATTATTGGTGAAGTATCTAAGGCAGTATCCACTAGATCATCTCTTAGAAATTTATGTTGTGATATGGCCTTTGTATCTCAAATTAAACCCAAAAATATTGATCAAGCATTACTTAGTGAACATTGGGTGCTTGCTATGCATGATGAACTAAACCAGTTCAAGAGAAATGAAGTATGGGAACTTGTTCCTAGACCTCCTTCTCATAAGCCAATAAGCACTAAGTGGGTTTTCAGAAACAAACTTGATGAGAGTGGCATCATAGTCAGAAATAAGACCAGATTGGTTGCAAAGGGTTACAACCAAGAGGAAGGAATTGACTATGAAGAAACCTATGCCCCTATTGCTAGGTTGGAAGCCATAGGGTTGCTGCTTGCATATGCATGTTTGATGTACTTCAAATTATTTCAAATGAATGTAAAAAGTTCCTTTTAAATGGTTACATAATAAAGGAAATTTATGTTGATCAACCTCCTGGTTTTGTACACATCAAACATCCAAATCATGTCTTCAAACTAAAGAAAGTCCTCATGGCTTAAAACAAGCACCTAGGTCTTGGTATGAAAGATTGAGCAATTTTCTAATTAGTCAATTTTTCATACGAGGATGATGTGTTGCAAACACATCTAGTTTTTAGTAGAGTTTAATGTTAGATTTTAATTAAATATGTAAGAATTAGAATAGAATTAGGCTAGTTAAGTATTTTAATTACTTGGAACTAACTTCAATACCATTTGAGCATTTTGCAGGTAAAAAGGAGGAAACTCAAGCAAAAAAAGAAAACCAAATTTGAAGTCCCACGCTATTAGCGTGGGAACTCACGCTACTAGCGCCATATGGAGAAAAAGGAAGCTGAGCTCTCGATCAACTCACGCTATCAGCGTGGTATCGCACGCTAGTAGCGTCAAAAAGAGGTAATCAAGCCAGAAGTCTCGAACAACTCACGCTATCAGCGTGACATCCGTGCCGTCAGCGTGAAGAAGCTTGGAACCAACCTGGAGATTCGAAGAACTCACGCTACTAGCGTGAATATTGACGCTATCAGCGTCATACTTTTGAAAGACCCACGCGATTAGCGTGGAGTCGCGCGCTGATCGCGTGAAGATGATTCTGCTTCCTGTTTTAAAAAGATTGATTTTGTAATTAGGATTATCTTTTGGGTTCCTTGCCTTAATTACACATTAGTATAAATATTAAGCCTCTGAACAGAGGAAGGAGCTTCTTTTTCTTCTGAATTTTCATACTCTCAACATCCAAACCCTAGAATTCAAGAATCAAAGCAAGGATTTCAAGGAGAATCATGACTTATTCAACAGCTTTGGTGTTCTTGAGGCCTATGGCAGGCTAAACCTCTTATTGTAGGAAGGCCATGAACTGATGAGAATTCCTCTGTAATTGACTGGTATTGAAATAAACTTATGTTTTGATTGTTTTATTCTTATCTTCTCTTCATCCATATTCTTATTTGAAATTGATCACTTCGATTAAGTGCATAGGGTTAGGATTCACAATGGGGACGTTGGGGTTCTAATTTCTGAACTGATAAAGAATAACATTTGTTCATCACCTAGGAATAGGGATACGTAGGTGCAGAAACTATAATATGATCTTTTGAATGCTTAAACTGATAGATTTCACTAAGGAATTAGGTTTTCGATTCAGGTTAAAGGGTTAATTCACTAAGGGATTAGGGATTAACTAATCTAGAAAGACTTATTTTCTGAACAATCATAACACGACCCCATATGATATATTCTTTACATGCTTAATTTGACAGAATC
>PYAF01001950.1:51005-65679 GCA_007407185.1 Glycine tomentella
CATCATCCATTGGTAAACTTAACTCAATTTACTGCATTTGTTTAATTTCTGTTTTACAATTCAACAACCAATCAATCAACAACATTCTTTCTGCGTAATTTTCTATTTTCCTTTCAATCACACTCTTAAGCATTACTGTGAAAATTACCCCAATCCCTGTGGAGACGATAACTCACTTACTTACTTTATTACTTGTTAATGATCGGTGCACTTGCCGTAATGATGTACTTCAAATTATTTCAAATGAATGTAAAAAGTTCCTTTTAAATGGTTACATAATAGAGGAAATTTATGTTGATCAACCTCCTGGTTTTGTAGACATCAAACATCCAAATCATGTCTTCAAACTAAAGAAAGTCCTCATGGCTTAAAACAAGCACCTAGGTCCTGGTATGAAAGATTGAGCAATTTTCTAATTAGTCAATTTTTCATACGAGGACAAGTTGATAAAACTTTGTTCATCAAGAAATCTACTAGTGATATATTACTTGTTGAAATATATGTTGATGACATTATATTTGGTTCTATTAACAAATCCTTATGCAAGGAATTTTCAACTTCAATGCAGAATGAGTTTGAAATGTCAATGATGGGAGAGCTAACATTCTTCCTTGGACTTTAAGTGAAACAATTGAAGAATGACACCTTTCTCTGTTAAGCCAAATACTACAATGAGTTTACTAGAAAATTTGAAATGGATAAAAGCAAGAATGTTGCAACTCCTATGACAACCACAACTTATCTTGACTCTGATGAAAAAGGTAAAAAGGTTAATGAGTCAAGATATAGAGAAATGATTAGATCTCTACTGTATTTGACTGCAAGTCGTCCAGACATCATGTTGAGTGTGTGCCTATGTGCAAGATATCAAGCCAATCCAAAAGAGTCACACCTCACAGTAGTCAAAAGGATCATTAAGTACCTAAAATCAACTCCAAAAGTTGGTCTATGGTATCCTAAAGGTTCATCTCTAAACTTAATTGATTATTTAAATTCTGACTTTGCCGGTTGCAAGTTAGATAGAAAGAGTACAAGTGGAACATGTCATCTACTAGGAAGTTCCTTGATCTCATGGCACTGCAAGAAACAGTCATGTGTTGCACTCTCAACAGTGAGGCAGAATATATTGCGGCTGGTAGTTGCTGTGCTCAAAGCCTCTGGCTTAAGCAACAACTTCAGGACTATGGTGTTGGAATGAATCAAATTCCATTGTTGTGTGACAACACCTGATGTATGGTTGAACCCATCAATCACGAATTTTCCCAAATCTACCTTGAATTGAAACTCAAACTTCAAGCTTTCTTCAAGGACACAGAGCTGTCCAAATTTCACAAACTAATGGTTGTTTGTAAGTTTTGATTTTAGAAATGGAGAGTGGGATAAAGATAAGGGATGAAGGTGGATGACACCATGGAAAAGCTTTCCAATAAGCCTAGGAAGAATTGCCACAATAACTTGAAGCTATTGTTAAGAAACATGAAGTTCTTACACCAGAACAAGATAGAAATCACTTACAAGTGAACTCTGCTTTCATTAACCTCAGAAAAATCGAGTTCCCCCTTTATATTCAGTTTGACAGCTTTATATAAAAACGAAAATAACTGAATGTAATCGATTATTTCGTCCAAGTAATCGATTATTTCATTTTATGTAATCGATTATTTCGTTTTATGTAATCGATTAATAGTCTATGTAATCGATTATTTTGTTCTTGATCTTCTGGAAATAGATGTATGAACAAAGTAATCGATTATTTAGCTATGTAATCGATTAACACAAAGATTTTTCATTTTTTTTAAAGTGTTGCGTAATCGATTACAGACAATTGGTAATCAATTAAAATAGACAAGTCTTGTTTCTGTGTGTAACTAAACTACTCGTATTTGTTTTTGTGTTTTTACAGAATTGCTTCTAACAACTGCTGGAATTTATTGAATTAAATTGGACTTGAGACATCAAAATCCAGCCCTTGTAATCCTTAGTTGATGTGCCTCTTCATACTTGTCCAAGTTAGCTTGGATGTGATCTTGAAGTGCTTGAGTCCTAGCTCTTGTCATTGGTCCTTTAAAGTTTACCAAAGGAAGTGCTTCAAGCTCTCCTTCTAGACCTTTAGCTTGCCATGGACCTCCATCAACACCAGTGCCATCAACCTCTCCAAGAATCCAATTATGCACTCCAAAACTAAGCACATAGAGATCAGACACCATTTCCTCAGAGATTATACACAAAAGGGTAATTGCTCAACTAAATTCATTGATACAAATAATCAATTGGCTGACATATTCACAAAACCTCTTGCAAGAGATAGATTCTTTCTCCTTAGAAACATGTTAGGCATACTTGATGAATCCAACATTGATTAGTATGTATATGATGTGTTTGATTCCATAAAACATAACTCACAAGTACATTATGCATCATACTTAGCAAAATGCATTTTCTGATAAACATAACTATACAATCTGAGACACAGTTTCCTCGGAATACTTGTCAGATTCTTGCTTCTTTTTCTTTCTATTTTTCCTTTCTGTTTTTGATATTTCTGGATCAAACTAAAGTTTATCTGTAGAAGACTTACCTCGCATAAAGAGAAAGGACGAAAAACTACAAGATTCCGTTAAGCACCGAGTTTTAACAAAATAACAAGAAAGAAAATAAAGCGCAAGTAAAATTCTACTAAACTAAGTAAACGAATCAAATCCCCGGCAACGACGCCAGAAACTTGTTTAGATTTTTACGGCAAGCGCACCATTTTATCGTTGCAAGTTACAAATTTGTAAAAGTTCGTCTCCACAGGGATTTGAGTTTACGTTGGTTGGTTTAAATTATTACCAATTTAGTAGTTATGTACAGATGATAAAAAAACGGAGATTCATTTTGTTGTTGTTGTTCGTTACGTAAAGTAAAAATTGCGGAAAATAAATAAACAATTACGGAAAGTAAATAAACGAGTACAAATCAAGGAAGTGTAGGATTGGATTTCGTCTTTCTTATCCCTTTAATTGATTTTACCTATGCATTTTCTATTCTTATTGCCGCACACGTTTAGGTAACCTTAATTCGATTCCTCGCAATTAAGTCCTAAGGATATTTTACTAATATCGATCCCTCGCATATTTAATTAAATACCCTAGCATTAAGCTTCTTCTAATCACGTGTTTTGTGCGATCAAAACATTAAGCCCTATTCCTAGCAACTTAACGTAGTGAGTGATTTAATTCAGTTCAAACCCTAAATTTACTTTCCAGTCTCCTTTAGGGTTAAATTCATGAAACTAACGATTAATTAGAATCAAACGTTAAGCGTAGAATAAAATCACCAATAAGGAATAGAACAATGCATAAATAATTAAAAGAGCATAGGGATAAGAAGAGTACGTCCAATCCTTAGGAAAGTTTAAGCGAACATTGGCAGAACCTCCTCTTGAGAACCACTGACTAAGCTCGTCATCGATCCTCTTTTCGGCAGAATCTCCTTATGCAATTCACTTTTTTTCACTTCCCTAAGTTTCTACACTACCTAGGAACTAAGAACAAGCTTAAGTATGAATAAACAGGTGAAATGGGAGAGAAAAGCCGTGGAATGAATGTCTCTGCCTCCAAAATTTGTCCATATATATAGGTTTTATGGACCTGGCTGCTTTGGTCGCCCAAGCCACCATTTCCTTCATAAAATGGGCGCCTGGGCGAGCTAAAAGTAACTCCTTGGAACTTGTAACTCGCCCAGGCGAGTAAAATAGGCATAAACTGGTCATCTGGGCGAGCTTAAGGCTTAGTCATGAAGAAACCTTTGGGCCTTGGTGCTTCTGGGCCTGATTTGCTTGTGGGACTTCATTCTTTGCTTAGTTCACTCCCAGCTCTTGGTTTTCGCAAGCTTGATTCTTCCGTAACCTTTTAAACCTAGCAAAATTAAAACATTTGATTGGACGAAATCTTTTCAAAATATTAAAGCATAACTTAGCTTAATATAACCATCAATTAACTAGGTTTCTAGGGTTAACTTGTGAATAAATCAATTAAAATAACGGATAAGTGCCATATTTGAATCCTATTTTTACTAAAATGTAGCACTTATCATTATGTCTTCTAGGGAGGAATGAACATTAGCTGCATGTTCATGATGCAAAGCAATCATAGTATCCATCTTTTGAATCATAAGAGACTCAAAAGGACTCCACTACTGCACAATAGGTACAACTTCAACATCTTCTTCCTCATTAGCTTCTTTCACGAGGATGGTTGAGACATGGTGAGGAGGAAAAATTTTGAAATAGGAATGGGCAAAGTTTTGGTAGAGAAGAAGGAGAGGCACAAGAAGAGGAAAACATAGTTTTTCTTAAGAGGATGATTGATTTTTGGAGTGAGGACAGTAGGCTCTTAAAGAGTGAACTTATAGAGCCAAACTAGGTTAAAATTTGAATTTTCAAATCAGAATAGCTACAAACACGGAGCCCAATGAAGTCTGGGTTCAATGAACTAGAATTTGAATTTGAATTTGAATTTGAAAGATGAGGTTTCTAATTTTGCATTAAAAGCTGTGCAGAGTTGCAGAAAGTGCAATCGTAATCGATTACAAGCCCTTTGTAATTGATTATTCCAGAGCGAAGAGATTCCTCTGAACCGCATGTAATTGATTAATTTGTTGGTATAATCGATTACATTAGTGAGTTTTTACACTGTAATCAATTAATCCGAGGATGTAATCAATTATGTCAGTGGGTAAGGCCCCGTTTTGGCCTTTGGTAATCGATTACCATCTGTGGTAATCGATTATCATAGAGAATTGGTAACAATTTAAACCAACCAATGTAAACTCAAATCTCTGTGGAGATGAACTTTTACAAATTTGTAACTTGCAATGATAAAACGGTGCGCTTGCCATAAAAATCTAAACAAGTTTCTGGCGTCGTTGCCGGGGATTTGATTCGTTTACTTAGTTTAGTAGAATTTTACTTGTGCTTTATTTTCTTTCTTGTTATTTTGTTAAAACTCGGTGCTTAACAGAATCTTGTAGTTTTTTGTCCTTTCTCTTTATGCAAGGTAAGTCTTCTACAGATAAACTTTAGTTTGATCCAGAAATATCAAAAACAGAAAGGAAAAATAGAAAGAAAAAGAAGCAAGAATTTGACAAGTATTCCGAGGAAACTGTGTCTATTGATCATCCTTCACCCGAAAAACCAGTAGTAAGAGACAACATGGCTGATCGTGGTGGAGAAGAAAATAGACCAGTAAGGAGGACTCTTGGAGACTATGCTTATAAACAAGGTCCCAAACACTACAACAGCATAGTCATCCCTCCTTTCAACAACAAGGTTGTGGAACTAAAGCCAACATTACTCAGTCTCATTAGCTCACATCCATTTGTTGGGCTAGTGTTGAATTGAGGGGGAGCCATTTGAAGCACAAAGGATGAATCTATTCAAGAAGGAAGGTTTTGAACTTTCAACATGCCATAAAGTCTTTAAGATTAATTTGTGATTGGATGTAAAAGGAAGAAAGCTTTTCTGATGATCCAAGTGATTGCATTCATATCATTCATAAACTTAAGAATATTAAAACACAAGGCATTAGGAAATTGTTTTGAATCTTGAAATAAACTAAATGTTTTTGGAAAAATAGCATTTCACTGGTTTAATTGATTATATAAGCAAAGAATCGATTATTTTGTTCTTGTTGCTTTCTGGAAAATTCTCAAGAACAGTTTAATCGATTACTTTATCGGATTAATCGATTATTTCAACTTAGTATATACATAATCTGCCTTTGTGTCCTTTTTAATCGATTACTACTGAGTTGTAATCGATTACATTATTCATATAGATAATAACATCACTCTGGTGTAATCGATTACCATTTATTGTAATCGATTACTTTAGTTCAAACTTGTTTTTGATAAAGCCTGCTTTAATCGATTACCAATCACTGTAATCGATTACATAGTACAAATACATTTTTCACTGTGCCTGCTTTAATCGATTACACGTCGGGATAATCGATTAAATTGCTCGTTGGTGCTACCCAGAATTTTTATGAACACTTTAATCGATTACAGGAGCGTGTGTAATCGATTACATATGTTAAATAATCGATTACAAGAGCGTATTTAATCGATTACAGGCGGTTACAGAAAATCTTTATAAATAGAATCCTTGCTCAGCTGTTTTCCTAACTTGAGTAATTTGTATTCTGAGCATTCTAAGGCATTCTAAACATTCACAAAGTGATTTTTCTGGGCTTACTAAGTTCTTGCTTCCATGAAACTCATATGGGTCTAAGGGATTGAGTGAAGCAAGGTTTCTCTTTTCAAAGTTTAAGGAAAGTCAAGTTCTGAGTTTGTTATTTGCATTCAACCTGGTAATATCATTCTTATGCATTTCATATTTGGATCATCAGGTGATTTCTTTCCTTATTCTTTGAGTTTGTAATTCTCTGTTAAAATTGTAATTGCTTTTCTATTGTAAATTGGTTTCTTGCATGAAACTGGAGATAGTGTTTCTCTAGGGGATGCTGAGTAGTGTTCTCAGTTTAGGTTTGGCTTCTAAGGGTCTAATAGTATTTTAGACTTCTGAACTTTATCTAGGGTTGATAAAGAGAAGCTTGTATTTTCTTGTAAGAATATTATTTGCAATAGTGGAACTCTACTCTAGTGTTGAGTAGAAGAAAACTGGATGTAGCTTTATAATGTTTGAAGTGAACCAATATAATTCTTATGTGTTCATTTACTTCTGCAAATTTAATTGTTTCCTTTGTGAATTTCTTGCTTATTCTTGGTTCTTGAAGCATTACATCTCTTGGGTTGATCTTTGGATAAAGGTTCTTGGTTTCTAAAGTGATAAAGATCCATTAAGGGAAAAACTCTGATTTTGACTAATAAAATTTTTTAAAATTACCAAGCCTAACCAATTCACCCCCCCTCTTGGTTAAGTGTGAAGTGTTTCTATATTTTACAGCTAGACCATGAAGATCCTTATACGCATTTGTCTACTTTCATGGAGTTGTGTAGTACAATGGGAGCTTCGGACGAGGATGCGGAAGCTGTTTACCTCAGAGCTTTTCCTTTTTCTTTGACAGGAAAAGCCAAAACTTGGCTTCAATCACAACCAAACAAGAGTCTAAGCACGTGGGACAAATTGGAAGAAAAGTTCATCGCTAGATTCTTTCCTCCCTCAAGATTTATCAGTGCAAAGTCCGCTATTACCACTTTCTCTCAAGGTGTGGATGAACCATTATGTGAGACATGGGAAAGATTCAAGTCACTATTAAGGAGATGCCCAAACCACAATTTTGATGATGCCGCCTAGTTACACATCTTTTATAGTGGGTTGAGGCCCCAAACCAAGATGATCCTTGACGCTTCAGCTGGAGGAACCATGATGTCTAAAAGTCCCGAAGAAGCAATAGTGATCATCGACTCAATAGCTGCAAGTGACTATCAATCTCATCATGATAGGTCACCCATTCAGAGGAAAGGGATACTAGAGCTTGACACTCAAAGTGCCATATTGGCTCAAAACAAGCTCTTGACCCAGCAATTAGAGGCCTTAACAAAACAAATAGGCCAAATTCCTCAACATCAGCAAGGAGGCTCACAGAAATCTCATTCAGCCCATCAAGTTCAACAAATTCTGAGATGTGATTTTTGTGGAGGAGACCATCAGAATAGATATTGCACAACACCTGGTGATTGCCCACAAGAAGAAGAAGCACATTACATGCAAAATCAGTCAAGACCTCAAAACTACCAAGGGAATTACCAAGGCTATCGCAGTGGTCCAGGTTCTAATCAACCTTATAATTGGAGGCAAAATAACAACGCTTATGTTCCCACTAACCCTCCTTTTGCAGGTCCTCCTAACAATTCCTTTGCAAGTTCTTCTAATTCTTTTTCAGGTCCTTCAAATAGAAATCCACCACAGCAAGCTCAGACCGATAGATTGACAAAGATAGAAGACACCCTTACACAATTTAAAAAATGTCCATCACTAATCAAAAGAACACTGACGCTTCTATCAAGAATTTAGAAGTACAAGTGGGGCTGCTTGCCAAGCAGTTAGCTGACAATGGAGGTGGATATTTCTCAGCAAATATCCAAATCAATCCCAAAGAGCAGTGTAAAGCAATTATCACTAGAAGGGGAACTGTAGTGGGTAGGAATGAGGAAGAAAAGAAAAATGAAGGAAATGTGGAGAAAAATGATGAAGTGGAAAAAGAAGATGAAAGTGAAAAAGAAAAAGATGAGGAGGAAACTAATGAAAAAATTAAGAGAAAAGTGACAAGTGAGGATAAAAAGAAAAGGAGTGACAAAGGCAAAGCAGCCTTAACCCCACCACCAGTCCAACACATGCCATATCCACACGCTCTATCCAAAAAGTCAAAGGAAAGGGAATACAAACGTTTCCTTGACATCTTCAAGCAGTTACAAATAAATATTCCTTTTGCTGAGGCGTTGGAGCAGATGCCAACATACGCCAAGTTTGTGAAGGATCTCATCACCAAGAAAAGAAGATATACCGATGAGGAGACCATAGAGCTGGATGCGAGATGCAGTGCCATTATCCAAAAGACTCTCCCAGAAAAATCTAGAGATCCAGGTAGCTTTACAATTCCTGTTACTATTGGTAATTTATCTGTGGGAAGATCTCTTCTTGACTTAGGTGCAAGCATCAACCTCATACCATTATCCATGGTTAAGAGGATAAGAGCAGTCGTAATCAAGCCTACCAGGATGACGCTGCAGTTAGCTGATAGATCTATTAAGCATCCCTATGGTGTCATTGAAGATGTGTGGGTAAAAGTCGACAAATTCTTCTTCCCCGTCGATTTTGTAGTCATGGACATGGATGAAGACAGTGAAGTACCATTGATTCTTGGCAGACCCTTTATGAAGACTGCCAAAGTTCTTATTGATGTTGATGAGGGAAAGCTCACTGTCAGAGTTCATGATGATGAAGTTCAATTTAATGTTCTTGATGCCATCAAGCACCCTGTAGATAAGAAAGAATGTTTTAGAGTTGATATTCTCGATGAAGTTATTTCTGACTCTAGCAGATTCTTTCACAAGAAAGATGGTTTAGAGAAAGCATTGACTGAAACTCAAGAAGAAGATGGAGATGACGACACCTCAGAGTATCTTCATCAGTTAAAATCCTGCAAAGAAATGCCTGTTCATCAAACCCTCTGTGAAGAACTAAAGGAAGAAAAGAAGGAAGAAGAACCAAAACTGGAACTTAAGGTACTTCCTTCACATTTAAAATATGTTTTTCTTGCAGGAAATTCTCAGAAACCAGTAATCATCAATGCAAATCTTTATAAGGATGAAGAAAAGAAATTGGTGAACGTCTTACAACAAAACAGTAAGGCGATTGGTTGGACCTTTTCAGACTTAACAGGTATCAGTCCTTCATACTGCATGCATAAAATTTTAATGGAAAAAGACTTTAAACCTGTTGCACAACCACAAAGACGTCTGAATCCAACCATGAAGGTGGTAGTGAGAAAGGAAGTAGTAAAACTGTTGGAAGCAGGAATGATATACCCTATATCAGATAGTCAATGGGTGAGCCCCGTTCAAGTGGTGCCTAAAAAGGGTGGTATGACAATGATCAAGAATGATAAAGATGAGCTGATTCCAACACGCACTGTCACTGGATGGCGAATGTGCATTGACTATAGGAAACTCAACAATGCCACCCGGAAGGATTATTTTCCATTGCCCTTCATGGATCAAATGCTAGAAAGGCTAGCAGTTAAGCAATATTATTGTTTTCTTGATGGTTACTCTGGATATAACCAAATCTGTGTTGATCCACAAGACCAAGAGAAAACAACATTTACTTGCCCTTTTGGTATTTTTGCATATAGGAAGATGCCCTTTTGTTTATGCAATGCTCCCGTCACTTTCCAACGGTGCATGTTTTCTATTTTTTCTGATTTAGTTGAGAATAGTATTGAAATAATCATGGATGACTTCTCTGTCTTTGGTACTTCTTTTGATTCATGTTTGTCTAACCTTGATACTGTTTTAAAATGTTGCATTGAATCTAACCTTGTGCTGAATTGGGAAAAGTGTCACTTTATGGTGACGGAAGGCATTGTGTTAGGTCACAAGATTTCCATAAAAGGCATTGAAGTGGACAGAGCTAAAGTGGATGTCATTGACAAATTACCTCCACCAAGCAACGTCAAGGCCGTTCAAAGCTTTTTGGGACATGCAAGATTTTACCGACGGTTCATAAAGGATTTCTCAAATATTGCTAAACCACTTAGCAATCTTTTAAACAATGAAGTCCCATTTTAGTTTGATCATTCTTGCTTCCAAGCTTTTGAAACTTTAAAACAAAAACTGATCTCTACCCCCGTAATCACCGCACCCGATTGGAATCTTGATTTTGAAATTATGTGCGATGCAAGTGATTATGCGGTGGGAGCAGTTTTTGGACAAAGAAAGAATAAAGTTATCCATGTTATACACTATGCAAGCAAGGTCTTAAATGATGCACAAATTAATTATGCCACTACTGAAAAAGAACTGCTTGCCATAGTATATGTCTTGGAAAAATTTAGATCATATCTAATTGGATCAAAGGTGGTGATTTACACAGATCATGCTGCAATCAGATATTTATTGGTTAAAACTGATTCTAAACCCAGACTTATCAGATGGATTTTACTGTTGCAGGAATTTGATCTAGAAATAAAGGATAAGAAAGGGTGTGAGAATTATGTGGCTGATCATTTATCCAGACTCACCAATGAAGCCACCCCAGATCCAGAAATACAAGAAGAATTCCCCGATGAGAAACTCCTTCATATTTCAGAAAGGCCATGGTTTGCAGAAATGGCTAATTTTAAGGCAGTTGGTGTAATCCCTGAAGATTATTCTTGGCACCAAAAGAGGAAGTTTCTCAGTAATGCTAAGTATTTTGTATAGGACGATCCTTACCTCTTCAAGATTGGTGCAGATAACCTCTTAAGAAGATGTGTGACCCAAGAAGAGGCAAGGAACATCCTGTGGCATTGTCACAACTCACCTTATGGAGGGCATTATAATGGAGAAAGAACTGCGGCAAAGATTCTGCAAGCAGGATTCTATTAGCCTACAATGTTTAAAGATGCCCATGAATACGTGCAGAGATGTGATAACTGCCAAAGGACCGGAGAAATCTCTAAGAGAAATGAAATGCCTCTGCAAAATATCTTAGAAGTTGAAGCATTTAACTGATGGGGAATTGATTTCATTGGTCTATTTCCATCTTCATACTCCAATGAATATATCTTGTTAGCAGTGGACTATGTGACCAAGTGGGTTGAAGCAGTAGCTGTACAAAAAGCCGATTCAAAAATAGTTATCCGCTTCTTGAAGAGAAATATTTTTGCTCGATTTGGAACACCGCGTGTACTCATCAGTGATGGAGTGCTCAACTTCAAAAGGTCCTCCATCATTATGGTGTTCGACATAAAGTAGCTTCTTCGTATCACCCGCAGACCAATGGGCAAGCTGAAGTTTCCAACAGAGAAATCAAGAGAATTTTAGAAAAGACAGTTGCCCAGTCACGCAAGGATTGGTCTCAGAAACTTGATGAAGCTCTATGGGCATACCGAACTGCTTTCAAAGCACCCACTGGACTCACTCCGTTTCAGTTAGTTTATGGCAAATCTTGCCATTTACCAATGGAATTGGAACACAAAGCTTTTTGGGCTTTAAAATTCTTTAATTTTGATACTAACCTTGCAGGTGAACAAAGGAAGCTACAGCTGCATCAACTGGAAGAAATGAGGCTCTCAGCTTATGAGAATTCGAAGCTTTACAAAGAGAAAGTTAAATTTTATCATGATAAAAAGCTTGTGAAAAGGAATTTTCATCCTGGACAAAATGTGTTGTTATTTAATTCTCGATTGAGATTGTTTCCAGGAAAGCTGAAGTCGAAATGGTCCGAACCTTTCATTATAAAGGAAGTCAACCTACATGGAGCTATGATACTCGAGGACCCAAATACAAAAAGAACATGGACTGTAAATGGAAGCAGACTCAAGCCGTATCTAGGTGGTGAATTTGAAAGACTCATCACTGTGATACAACTTCAAGACATTTGAGCTGCAATGCATCCAGCTAATACGACGTAAAAGAAGCACTTCTAGGAGGCAACCTAGTCAGGTATGTTTTTAAATCTTTTTCTTATGTTTGTAATATAAATATTTATGTAAATATATATTTCTAAAATAGTAAATATAGTGTAGAATATAAATAAGTAATACTTTTAACATAGTATAAGTCTTATCTTTATTCCTTAAAAAAAAAGGTTGTTTAACTAGCCCAGGCGATTGCGTATAGGCCAATTAGGCCGCCTGGGCGAGCCTACTTGTCCAGACCACACCACAGCAAGGTAAAAATTCAATTTTTGCCTAAATTCACTGCCATTTCATCATTTACCTTGTGTTGTTTTTTTTCTTCCTTCACCAAAACTCGCCCAGGCTACTGTCCACTTCCATTTTTCATCCCATTTTCTTGCTTTTTGGATCCCAAGTAAGTACCTCTTATGCATATACTAAATTTCTAAATGTTATTTTATAAGTTAGTATGATAGTATGAAGTGATCTTTTTGCCTTCATTCTACTCAAAAACATACCTAGGTTTTTACATTTCATTCAAATGTTTTGAATACTTTTGTTGTATATAATTGAATTGGTCACTTCTGCCTCTCATTGCTTTGCAAAATTTTGGTATAGCTATGTGTCAAAGTATCCATTTTAAGGTCCAACATGTTATGATGAAATCAGTTTCTATGTTGCACACTAATGGTTCACAAAGCTGATTTTAAATACTTTCCATGTTTGTCATGATCATAACTTAATCCAAAGCACTCAAATAGAAGCATCATTATGTGCATTTTATGTGAAGTACATGCTTGTTATTTTGATATGGTGAAGCACTAAATTACAACACCTATAACTTAGGGAATTTCAGCATTGAGTGTTATACCAAAAACATGGTTGTTGTACATACAATGAAGAAAAGCATAGACTGAATTTTCTTGCTCAAATTTGTGCAATAAAGGAAGCATAAGATTGAATTCCTTGATTTAACTTGAGAACTAGAAATATAGGAATTGTGTAATCATGTGTAAAGATCTTGATGTCACATTGGCTGCCACTTATCACCATGCTTGTTAAAATGCTAAAACTATTTTTGCGTGATTATTTCAGATGGCCCCAAAGAAACTCCAGCACAAAAGAGCTAGGAATGAAGGGACTAGTGCACCTCCACCAGAGGACTTCATTTATGATGAGCAACAGTTTAGGAGCAAGGAACATCAAATCCGCTTTGAAGCCATCAAAAATTGGTCCTTTCTCAAAGAACGGAGAGTTCAATTGTTTAATGATGAATACATTGAATTTGCAGATGAACTTGACCGAAGAAGATGGAGGCCACTAGCTACCCTTTTGCAAAAGTTTGATCTTGAGATCGTTCTGGAGTTCTATGCAAATGCCTGGCCATTAGAAGGAGCCTTATTTGATAAGAGATCATTTGTTAGAGGCCAATGGATTCCCTATGACTCTGATGCCATAAATCAATTTTTAGGGAATCCACTTGTTCTACCAGAGGGCCACCTTTGTGAGTACATGGAAAGAAGAAATGATTTTTATGAAGAAGCTATGAGACAACTTCTTTGCATTCCAGGTACTGATTTTGCTCGTAATGTCTCAGGTAATCGGGTAAGGTTAATGAGAACTAACATGACCACCACTACCCAGATATGGATGACCTTCTTGCTAAGCAACATCATGCCAAGTGACCATAATTCTGATCTTCCCATGCTTAAGTGTCAACTAACATATAGTATCATGACACAGCTTAGCATAGATGTGGCTCAGATCATTTCAGATGTTATCCACTAGTTTGTTATCCTAGAGCCACCTAGGCATCCTCTTGACCCTGAGCGAGCTAATAGGGCTCTTGGATTCCCAGCTCTGATTACTGGTTTATGTCAGTTTTTTGGAATCCAAGTCCATCCCTCTAGGACTATTCGCCCTCCTATTAATCGTGCTTTTATTGAAAAATACTATTTAGCTAGACAGGTAGAGCAACAGCCCACTCCTGAGCCAGCTTCTTTGGAGTCTATCTCTGCCCATATGCAGAGAATGGAGCTCCAAATGCACACATACATGCAACATATAACGGATCAACAAGCTGCCAACTTCAGAGGATAGATGCAGCTAAACGAGAGTTTTTACCACTATACACTGCATCAGCACCGACAGGATCCTAGCCTGTTCCCATGGCCTACTCCCGATCAGTTTAGAGCACATGTAGCATGGCATGGGGACAGGCCAATTTTTCAGGAGGAGGTGGGAGGCTCCACAGCCCAGCAGGACCCTGCAGTTGAAGACCCTGCAGCTACAGCAGCAGCGGAAGGAGGAGAGGCAGCGGATGATCTGGAGCAAGACCTGGCAGCATATCTTACGGACCTTCAAACTCTGTGACACTCTTTTTGATTTATTTATCGCTTTCTTTATGGCTTTCTACATACTTACATATTTTGGTTTACTTTGCTTATGCACTGTCATGGTTATTTTTTGATGCACATGGGTAGTGATGGTTGAATTACAGTAATTATGTTACTATTTTGATAAATATTTCGTATATAGCTTATGATGAAGCAGTGCACATTTAGGTA
>PYAF01001950.1:71746-141802 GCA_007407185.1 Glycine tomentella
TTAAACAAAAATAAATATTAATTATGTTTAATTATAATTTTTATATAATATATTTTAATAAAATTCTTAAAAATTGACATAAAAGTAAAAGAAAATAAATATTTTTTATTATTATATGCAAGTACACATATTAAAATAATAAAAAAATAATTTATTCTTATTTATGTTCTCTAATTTTATTATTTTCAATTTTTTTTGTTATTATTTTTTTATATATAGATTATCAATTAATAATCCAGATTGGAGGATCTGAATTTTTAAGTGGATTTATTTAAAAAAAATAATAATATAAATTTCGGTTTTTCTCATCCAAATTTATATTATGAATAGTAAACATAAATTTTTTTTAAAATAATAACGATACATATATATGTTTTATATATATTATTTATGTTTGGGTGAAAAACTCCATAGTCTGTCTTTAAGGTCACAAGCGTCATTTACTGCATTTGCTAGACTCTTGACTCCGCGAGAACCTTCAGCCAAAGGATGAAGGACGACTCAAGAACAACACCACACACAATCACAATTCTCGCCACGTGTACATTCTTCCACGTGTCCTTTAATCACTGGCTAAACCCTTCTTCACTCTGTCACACTTCCTCCTGCGTAAAATGCCCTCCAAATCTCCAAACAAACTCGTTTTGTTTCACTGTCATTATTGTTGTTCATTTCATTAAATTCACCACCACCGGCAACCAGGTTCTTTCTCATTTTCCCACAAACACATTCACTTAATTTTCCCTCACTTTCTCAGCGGCCAAACGCCGCAAAAAATGGCGTCGTCGAAGGTGGCGCTTCTGGTGCTGTTCTCCGTCGCGCTCCTGTTCTCTCCGTCGCAATCTGCGGTCTTCAGCGTAGATCTAGGTTCTGAATCGGTGAAGGTGGCGGTGGTGAACCTCAAGCCTGGCCAATCCCCGATCTCCGTTGCGATCAACGAGATGTCCAAGCGCAAATCCCCGGCGCTGGTCTCCTTCCACGACGGCGACCGCCTCCTCGGTGAGGAGGCCGCCGGTCTCGCCGCGCGCTACCCGCAGAAGGTCTATTCCCAGATGCGCGACCTCATCGCGAAACCCTACGCCTCCGCGCAGAGGATTCTCAACTCAATGTACCTTCCCTTCGAGACCAAGGAAGATTCACGAGGTGGCGTGAGTTTCCAAAGCGAAAACGACGACGCCGTTTACTCCCCCGAGGAGCTGGTGGCAATGGTGTTAGGTTACGCGGCTAATTTGGCAGAGTTTCATGCGAAGATTCCGATAAAGGACGCGGTGGTCACGGTGCCGCCGTACATGGGACAGGCGGAGCGGAGAGGGTTGCTTGCGGCGGCGCAGTTAGCGGGGATTAACGTTTTGTCTCTGATAAACGAGCATTCCGGCGCGGCGCTGCAGTACGGGATCGACAAGGACTTCTCGAACGAGTCTCGGCACGTGATCTTCTACGACATGGGCGCGAGCAGCAGCTACGCGGCGCTGGTGTACTTCTCTGCGTACAAGGGGAAGGAGTACGGGAAGAGCGTGTCGGTGAATCAGTTTCAGGTGAAGGACGTGCGCTGGAACCCGGAGCTCGGTGGTCTGCACATGGAGCTGCGGTTAGTCGAGTATTTTGCGGATCAGTTTAATGCACATGTTGGAGGTGGAATCGATGTCAGGAAGTTCCCCAAGGCTATGGCTAAGCTGAAGAAACAGGTTAAAAGGACTAAAGAGATTCTTAGTGCTAACACAGCAGCTCCTATTTCAGTTGAATCGCTTCATGATGACGTCGATTTCAGGTACGTGGATTTTAAAATTGTATTCCTGATTTTTATGAATTTGTATGTTATACTCTATGGGACTTAACAAAAGTTGGTAGTTTGTAATGTGAATCATGGTGCAACCTTATTGTACACTGTACTTTAACATCCTCTTTACCTTATGAGTACTTTATTAATTTATTAATATTATGAACGAGAACAGCAAGGAAAACAGCAACCAATTTTTATCCTATATATTATCAAGGCAGACTAATATGGAAAATATTTAGTCTAAAAGAATTTTGTACTTTTTCTTTTTTTGATAAAACCAATTCAACTGATAATATATTTCTAGGAAGTAGGAACACATTTTTTTGTATGGGAGGGAGGGATGTTTTGTCTTTTCAAAATGATTTTTGAAGGGATTGAAATAGCATTTAGTCTCATTTAGTAGCATACTAAACCCCTCAGTAACAAAACTTTCTGTTTTTTTATGGGCCAAGTTTTATGTCAGTGATATGATTATTGGGTATGTATCCTTATGTATCTAAGTACTGCATATAATGCTTAAGACTCCTTCACACAAGGCTCCCTTTCTTACAGGAGCACAATAACCCGCGAGAAATTTGAAGAGCTCTGTGAAGACATTTGGGAAAAATCGCTCTTACCTGTGAAAGAGGTGCTTGAGCATTCTGGCCTGTCACTGGAGCAAATATATGCAGTGGAGTTGATTGGAGGTGCCACCAGAGTGCCAAAATTACAGGTTTGATTAATATTCTTTTTCCTTGGGGCAACGGTGGGATTTGATCTGCAGATAGCTGCACGATATTGAACTCCATGCTTGATTGTCAGCAACATTTGTTTACCATACATATACCATATGTTATGTACAGGATAAGCCTAGTTTTGACAAATTTATCATTCATATTACAGTATACAACTGTATCTGTATCCTGTAGTTGTCTGCTGTCTGTATACTGCAGTTGCTCTGCTAGTTTGTTGTTAGCTGTTATACACAGCAAGTGCACACTCATCTGTTATCAAAACTTAAAATGTTTTGTTACAACTCTGTTCAATTGAACTGATTCAGTTGCAACTGTTTCTATTGCACAGTTTCCTGTACATTTAGATTTGCACTCAGCAAACAAGTCTAATTCTTTTCTTGTACCAGAAACTCAGTTATACTGAAAGAATTTCAGACTCTCACTCAATTTTCTGTCCTTTTCTCTCATTCTCTGTTCACTTGAACTTCAACAATTCTATAATATATATGTCAATCTTAGTTATTCATGCTGTCGAAGCTTGACCCTATTTTATTTGAAGTTATGCTTGCTACTTTTTTTTATGGATTTGAATAATGAAGAAAAAGGAAGGGCTCAACTGATGGCTCAAATGTGAGCATAAAGATTTCAATAGAGAGATTGGCAACATGAATATATTAAATTGCATAACATCTTTTATTTCAAATATGAATATTACTAAAAAGTTTGAATGTATGGAATTCATGATGTATTTATCAACTTATATTTGGTATCTATTTATTGTCAAATGGAATAGCAGCACTTTATTTTGTATATGTATTATATGATATGGTGTTTGAGCTTTAGTCTCACAGATGAAGTATTTTACTCAGCAGTCCAGGATTAATGGATACAGGTTGGTTTATCGTTTTTATGTTCATATTATTACAGGCTAAGCTTCAAGAATTCCTTGGGAGAAAAGAACTTGATAGGCATCTTGATGCTGATGAAGCAATAGTTATTGGTGCAGCTCTGCATGCTGCAAATTTAAGTGATGGAATCAAATTGAACCGCAAACTAGGAATGGTTGATGGTTCCTTATATGGATTTGTGGTTGAGTTGAATGGTCCTGATCTTTTAAAAGATGAAAGCTCTAGGCAGTTACTTGTACCGCGAATGAAGAAAGTCCCGAGTAAGGTAAATCTATTGATGATTAAATGCTCAATGTGACTACATATTATATGAAGAATGAATTTATCAATTATATTCTCCAATTTTATTAATCCATTTTACCATTGTTTACTTACCAGATGTTTAGATCCGTTAACCATAACAAAGATTTTGAAGTTTCATTAGCTTATGAAAGTGATAATTATTTGCCTCCTGGTGTTACCTCTCCCGACATTGCTCGATACCAGATATCTGGTTTGACAGATGCAAGTCAGAAGTAAGAATAAAAAAATTCCTGATGCTTTGTTGGCATATTGCATATTTAAGCCCCTTGAGGAATTGCTTTTCATGTAAAATTTAGAATCTCTAGTGCCCCTCTATTAATGTTTCTCCTCTGTTTTTCTAGATACTCATCTCGGAATCTGTCATCCCCCATCAAGGCAAACATTCATTTTTCTCTTAGTAGAAGTGGAATTCTTTCTCTGGATCGGGCAGATGCTGTTATTGAAATAACAGAGTGGGTTGAAGTTCCTAGGAAGAATTTGACCATAGAGAATTCAACCATTTCATCAAATGTTTCGGCTGAATCTGCTGCTGGTAATAGTACTGAGGAAAACAATGAAAGCATGCAAACTGATAGTGGGGTTAATAAGGCATCCAACATTAGTGCAGAGGAGCAAGCTGCCACTGAGCCTGCTACAGAGAAAAAGCTGAAAAAGCGGACTTTTAGGGTACCGTTGAAGGTGAAAGCTATCTGGCACCATTATTTTTGTGACTATTTAAACTGACTGGTGATTTTTGGGGAAAAAATTGAAATAATTCTAATAAATTTGCTTCTTTGCTGTTTTTGCTTTTTGCTGGTGGCAGATAGTTGAGAAGATAACTGGATTTGGAATGAATCTATCACAAGATTTTCTTACTGAAGCCAAAAGAAAATTACAAGTACTAGATCAAAAAGATGCAGACAGAAGAAGAACAGCTGAGTTAAAAAATAATTTAGAAGGATATATATATACTACCAAGGAAAAGGTTGGTAGAAAACAATACGTTTGTTATGTTAACAGCCTTCATCTATTATGTGATGGGTAAATATTTATCCTTTAAAGATTTTCAATTTTCTTTCAGAGATTCATTTAAAAGATTGACAAAGTTTATACTGAGGGAGTTTAACACTTGGTCTTGATTATGTTTTTTGAGAAAAAAAAAAAAAAAAACCATCAGAAGAGAATTAAGAAATGAAAGAATGACAATGAGCATTTTTCTAAACCCAAAGTTCCCTAGCCTGCAGCCAAATTAACTTAAGATAATAATGCCCCATCCATTGATCTTCCTTTTTATTCTTGTCCTTGCATTTAGCATCATCTGCATTTGTTTGGAGTATTTTTCTGATTGCCATGTATTTTTATTGGGTTTGAGGAATAATGCTTCTTAAATTATTTTATAGGTTAAGTGACTGTATAAACATTATGCCTGTTGTTTTTCATTTTAGAATGTTTAAAAAGTACTAATTTAACTATTTTTTTTCTAATTGTTAATATGGCTATTTTATTCAATTTGTTCTTAATGCTTCTCATGTTTTTATCAGATTGAAACTCTTGAGGAGTTTGAAAAAGTTTCTACAAGTGAGGAACGCCAGTCCTTCATTGAGAAGCTTAATCAGGTTAACCCTTTTCCTTGGGCAACTGAAAATAAATGTTATTTATAAGAATATTGACTTAAGCTTTTTGCATTGTCAGGTGCAAGATTGGTTGTATTCAGATGGTGAAGATGCCAATGCCACAGAGTTTCAAGAGCATCTAGATCAGTTAAAAGTTGTTGGAAATCCAATTTTCTTCAGGTCTGTTATATTCAATATAATTATCAATTTCACTTTGCATGTTTTTTTAGTGGTAAAGTTTTGATAGGAACTGGACCAGATTTAAGAGAAGAAAGAATGAATCTTTATTGAATATTGGAGAATATCTCCTGCAGTACAATAGTGAATTCGAGGTTCACCACCCTCCTAATACTTTCTGGATCCCCTTTCCTCAGCCACCCACCTCCTATTTATCTATTTCTGACCCTCCCACTGTTAGTATAACTGACTAATAATTGTATTTTACTAATTGACCCTCCTTTTATACATTTTGCCCCACCTCCTACTCCTATCAATACCCTCCCCTTCAAGATGGACCTTGTCCCCAAGGTCCGGGTGAGGAAAAACAGCTTGTATTTTTCAGCAAGGGTCTCCTTCATCTTCTTCTTCCATAATCATCAACCTCAGCTGCTTGTTCTTGCACATATGTGTTGGATGATACTTCTCAGCACATGTAAAACATTCTCCTTTCCTCATTTTCTTATCCACTTCTGCAGGTGACAAATTATGGAAGGTTCTTCTACCTTGCCATCGATTATTCTCTACACTAACAGGTTGGACAGAGTCTTCTACCTGCTGCCACTCTCTCCCATTTCTTGGACCCAAGAAACTGGGTTTTTGAAAAGATTGAGTCCCCTTGCCAATTCTTGGCAGATTTTCCATCACCCTATTTTTTTCCTCCACTTGCCTTGCCTTTGACATGGTTTCCATCAAACTTCTTGACTCATGCAACCTTACTTCAGACCCAATCTCCTCCCTCAACCCTTTAATGAAAACTTCCATCAAGAAAGTTTCCCCCAACCCTTTTACAGCTCCCATATGTTTTTCAAACTGTCCTATATACCCCTGCACTGTTTCTTCTTGCTTGAGCGTGAGTAATACCTGGAAAGGACTCCCCAAATTCGTCCCCTGAAATCTCTGGGTGACAGCCAACTTGAACCCTTCGCAAGATTGATTTGAATTCCAAGATTCCCACCATGGAACCAATCTAAAGCTTCCCCTTCCATAAATACCTTAAGAGAGAGTTGATCCAATACCAAAATCACCAGCATTCTTGCTGGACATACCTCTTCATAAAAGACAGAACATTGGCGCCGTCTATTGGGACTGTAAAATTCAAAACCCACGATTCATGATGGTAAATACTAGAAGTAACCAGACTCCACACGCACGTTCCAATGCGGGTGGAAGAGGAGAATTACCCTAGCCCGGTTCAAGGGTTGCCATGATCTCAAATCGCCTAATATCAGGATCTTTGCAGCTATTATATTCAGGGTCCACGATCTTCTTTGATGTTATGGTCAACAGTCCAAGGTTTTGAATTCTTAATGGGCTTTAACACTGAGCCCATATATCGAATCTGTAACAGTTGCTCCCCAGCCCGGTTGTCAAGGCTTCTAGGCTACCGGGATAAACTAGTCTGTGCCATCCTTCCCGATAACTTGGACAATTAATGCTCCTTTATGAGTGTTTATTAATTATCGTATGTCGGGGTATTCTTTATTTCACCCCGACCATCCTTATTCGGGTTCTGCTTCGTAGCGATTCATTTCCTTACCATTACCGAGGTGCCACCACATACTGTTCTTCCAGGTTTAGATGACCGATTCATTTCCATACATCTAGAATAGGGAACGTCTCTGTGAAATAACGTCATTATGTCTTGTCCTTAACTGTAGCACGCAGTCTGCACATTTAATGCACCATCACTTCGTTACACGCCTTAATCATGACATTTGAATATATTTATCTATTTTGCCCCCAACTATTGAATGGATTTAACTCATTTGCTCCTATGCAACATTTAGTGCTTGTCAGTTATCCAACCACACCGTTTCGTTCTTCAATGGTTACATTTTTCTCTTTATCTCTCTCAAATTTTCTCAGCATTTGTGCGTTCTTTCTTCTATTGTTCATCACCTTCCACCACCAAATTCTTCCAAGACTTCTCTCACACCAGGTATCTTCGTTACCATAAACTTCCTTTTTCCGTTTATGGTTCCATCATATATTATAATTTTGTTCTTTCTTCTTATCGTCGTTCTGATCGTGCATCATCTTTGTCATTTTCGTGTTATTTCCTCTTGTTCCTGGGTTTCTGTCCTTGGGTTATTTTCTTTGTTCATCACTCTTGCAATTTCTTTTTATCCACCTGCATGAAATTCTATTTCATCTATTTAAAATGAAATTCAGTCTCGAAGAAGAAGCACATCTACGCAGAACAGTTTCCCCCAAGGTTGGATATTGGTTCTTTGGTCTTCCCCTTCCAGAAGAAGAAAGGGAAAAAAGACTTCTTGCGTGCACCTTCTGGTGGTTCTTATACCACAAAGAAAACTAAAGCTTCTAAACTCAACACTCCCTTGGTGCCAAAACAAAACAAATCCAGATTTAAGTCTATGAATTCCTCTGAAAGTCCTTCGCTTTCAACTTTTGAGACCTGCACCACAAACTCCATCTTCGTCTTTAGAACAAGATAGTTCCTTAGATTGCTCCTTTGAAACCTGGTTCGATTCGTGCGTTGACTGTTATTGAAAGTTCCTATCTTCTAAAGTTCGGGTTCGATTCGAAGGCCGATTCAATGCTTGAATCATGCTGCCACAACCCAGTTTTTATTCCCAAACCGAACCTTACACAACAAAGTGAGGCGCTTGTGCAGAAAACGCCTTTCTTCTAATGCAAGTGGTCCTATAGACGTCATCCTTACCCCGGATGACACTTTAATCAACTCTTCTACTCGTATGACCAATATTTCCCCTTCAGGTATGTTTTACTGATTCTTATTTCTTTTACGTATGTAGTTATGGATCCATCGTCATCGTCATCAGAACTAGTTGCTGAATCTCAATCTGTTGGATCAAATTCTGACTTTCCCTCTTCCAGTCTAGTTGCTAAATTTTCGTGGGTCACCCATGAGGTGCTACATACCCTTTCTGATTTACATCCGGGAAGTATTGTTGCGCTCCCAATTGGAAATCAAGAAAGTTTGTGTCTGCGACCCTGACCCGGATGAACCTATCTGTTCTATCCGGGAAGGGAATAAATGCAATTTTTTCTTTTTCTACAAAGACATAACTATCCGTCTAGGAATTCGTTTCCCCCTTTCTGACTTTCAGATGCAAATTCTAAATCACCTTCATGTAGCTCCCTCACAACTTTATCCAAACAGTTGGGGCTTCATCAAATCTTTTTAGCTTTTTTGTCAACATTTAGAAATTCCTTGTATGTTCGTCTCTTCTTTTATTATTTCACTGTACATACCGCTAAGACGGGTAGAGAACCCCCTAACAAAAAAGGATGGACTTCCATTCGGGGTCGTTCAGACCGTAGACTTTTCACGGTGTATAATGAATCATTTAAAAACTTCAAAAATAAATACTTCAAGGTTATTGTCGAGCCCCGCAAACAACCTTTCTTTCTTTCTTCTCTAGAGTCACGGGATGTAGAGTGGAAGTTGTCGCTCTATTGGACACGCACCCATCACAACTTTCCACACTCTTCTTACCGTTTCAAAGAAACGAATGTTAGATTCCGACGCTTCCTCAGTGACCTGGATTGCAGCATATAAAGAAGCTAACGACAAGCCAAGTGTTGCTTCTTATATTCGCCATTATCAGTCCAGACTCTACTGAATTAAGTACGAACATGTCTGACTTTGATTTGTGATGTATAACTTAATCTGCTCTAACTGTTTATTTCCATTTTGTAGTTGACGATATGGCGACCCTTGAATCGAGCTGGGGTAATTCTCCTCTTCCACCCGCATCGAAACGTAGGTGTGGAGTCTGGTTACTTCTAGTGTTTACCATTATGAACCGTGGGATTTGAACTTTACAGTCCCCATAAACGGCGCCAATGTTTTGTCTTTTACGAACAGGTATGTCCAGCAAGAATGTTGGTGATTTTGGTATTGGATCAAGCTCTCTCTTAAGGTATTTATGGAAGAGAAATACCTCCATAAATATGATCACTATGCACGAAACAATACTCAACCAGTGGGGTGAGGTGTGTGCACAGTGTTAATGGAAAGAGAAGAGAGAACGAGTGGGTGTGTACCTTTTCCTCTGAAAACAACCCTTATTTAATACTAGACTTATCTCTAGGTCAGTTGAAGATAGTCAGTTGAAGATTCTCTACGATATGCATAGCTGAGATCTCAAACCGCCTAATATCAAGATCTTTGCAGTTATTATATTCAGGGTCCACGATCTCCTCTATTGTTATGGTTAACAGTCCAAGGTTTTGAATTCTTAATGGACTTTAACACTGAGCCTATATATCGAATCCGTAACAGCTACCATAATTGCTTCCAGTTTTTCTGCCTCCGACAAAGACTGTAATCTGCAATACCTCTCAATTTTGGACAACCACCTTAGAGGATCTTCTCCCATAAAAATGGGAATTTCGATATTCCTCCAACTGTCGGCTCCCCCACCTTCGCTATCCCTATTTTCCCGCGTCGCAGCACCCCTTGCCCTTGCTTCCACTGCGCTCGGTTTCTCCCAAGAAGCAGCAAGCTTCTGAAGCATAGCTTCAATCGCTCCCAGCAATTCCATCACCTCACAGTTCAACGTCATTGTCTCTCTGTTTTCCTCCACCATGCGTTCCAGCGCCTCCATCCTTGCCTCCATTTGTTGTCAGCTTTTGACCCCATCAACCTCCTCACAACCCCAAGATTTGGAGCTCTGATACCAGTGATAGGAACTGGACCAGATTTAAGAGAAGAAAGAATAAATCTTTATTGAATAGGAGAATATCTCCTGCTGTACAATAGTGAATTTGAGGTTTACCATCCTCCTAATACTTTCTGGATCCCCTTTCCTCAGCCACCCACCTCCTATTTATCTATTTCTGACCCTCCCACAGTTAGTATAACTAACTAACTAACTGTATTTTAGTAATTGACCCTCCTTTTATACATTTTGCCCTACCTCCTACTCCTATCAAGTTTTTTTTTTTTCTGAATTGGTTAACATATGTTTCAGGTTAAAAGAGCTTACAGCTCGGCCAGCAGCAGTTGACCATGCTCATAAATACATTGATGAGTTGAAACTGGTATCATCAACAAACTTTTCATGTGAAGTGCTTTAGTGCTTTTTATTTTCTTCATGTTCTTTTTGAAGCCGAAAGTTGTTTTTGGTAGGGTTGAATTATGTCAATTGATCCTTGTAGCTAAGCAAGCACTCCTAGGTTGTGTTTGGATGAAGACTTTTAAGATTTCAAGGAATTTGAAATACCTGAAATTTGAATTGCTTCAATTTAAATTTTCTTATTTTTTAAATGTTTTGTTTGGATAAAGCAATTCATATTTTTTAAATTCCAAATTTTTCACCATATGCAAAATTTCATTTTTAACAAGCAAGAGAGGGGAGAGAAGAGCAAGGGAGGAAATAGAGATGGGAAAGGGAGAAAATAGGATGAGAGGGGAGAAAAAGAGAAGAGTGAGAGAGGAAATAGAGATGGGAAAGGCAGAGAAGAAAAGAGAGGGGGGAGAGAAGAGAAGGAAAAGAGGGAAGAGAGAGATGGGAGAGAGAAGAGATAGATAGAGAGAAAATGACTTTTATGGCTGAATTTGAAATTCTATAATTTTATATAATGAAAATATTTTCACAAATTACTAAAATTTCAAATACTTTTTAAATACACTATCCAAAAAATATATATTATAATGCAAAAAATTTAAATTGTCACTTAAATTGGATTAATTACTTAAATTTCTCTATCTAAACACATTACTAGTGAAATAAGGCTTGGTGAACATTGTTGTTTTTGTTAATCCCTTTGCTACATAGGTAGTTTATTGTTTTAAACTTATGTTGGCTCAGTAGGCACTGTAATATTATAACAAGACTGTGTCTTTATTATTTCTATTACATTTTAGCATCTTTCATTTGAAAGAATGTAGAGATTGGTCATCTGTTGCCTTTGTTGAGAACTTGAGATATTAGATATCGAAAGGGACAGGGTCAAATTGATCTGATACAACAGGCAACTTCCATTGAAGTGGTTATCTGTTGTTTATCCAGTTTTCATCATTTCAGCACTCATGTGCCCATTCCTAGAAAATCAAATGGACACATTCACCCAGGAAATCATATAATCAAAATACAATGCATTAAAAAGGTATTAGTTAGGTAAACCAAACATTTACCATGAGCAATTCATTGGCTGAAGCATTTTATTGTATATTGTGATTTATAAAATTATCTATTCATCTTCAGCCACCTATTTCTAATGTAACTTGAAACATTTATGACATCTGCAGATTGTTCAAGAGTGGAAATCAAAGAAGCCTTGGCTTCCACAAGAACGAGTAGATGAGGTACTTGGTTTAACTTGATTTCAATAACTTTGAATCTATTAAAGCTGGTGTTACCTTCAGAAAATTCATTGTTTTTTGGTACCTAACTTGCAAGGTCATAAAAAATTCTGAAAAATTGAAGAATTGGTTGGATGAGAAAGAAGCTGAGCAAAAGAAGTAAGCTCTTGTCATAGTAATTTAGTTGTTATTGAAGTTTGTTTTTTACCTTGTCATGTCAATATTATGTGTGAACTTTGCAAGAGTCGAAAGAAGTATCTTCATGAGCGGCTGCTTGTATAAACATTTACCTCTTTTTTTCTTTAACTGGATATAATATTCCATGAAAAAGTGCAACCTTAATGTTATGAATCTAAGTTATCCTTTGAAATGGCTTCAAATTTTAGATTATTTCCCTTTTTGAGACCATATTGTACTTTGTAAAGTATTATTCAGTTTTCCACTTTGCTCACTGCCAACTTGAGTTTGATCATTGAGGAAATTGCAATGTGCACACAATAGTTTTAATGTAACTGCCTAACTGGTTATTAATTTCTTAGTCTGTACTTTTTTTGAAGGACTTCTGGATTCAGTAAGCCAGCATTTACATCTGAAGAAGTATATCTGAAGGTGCTTGATCTACAAACCAAGGTACTCGTCTCTTCTACTTGTCTAAATCACAAGACAGTGTAATTGCATGTGATTTTACAGGTCTAAGAAAGTAGTACCATTTCTTGTTGATGTACATTTACAGGTTGCCAGTATTAATAGAATTCCCAAGCCCAAACCTAAGGTTGAGAAGCCCGTAAAGAACGAAACCGAGAGCAGTGGGCAGAATACAGAGACTTCTGATTCTAACTCAGCTGATAGTTCCTCTTCAAGTGATTCATCTGCTAACAGCTCAGAAGGCACAAGCAAAGAGACGGTCACTGAGCAATCTGAAGGTCACGATGAGCTATGATTAACTGGGCATGCATGTAAGGCCGGTTTTAATCATCTACCTGCAACGCTTTTATAGTCAGAGATGTAGACTGGTAATGGTAGAATTAATAGGTGAAAAGGAGGTAGTGTTAGTTCTCAGCGAGCAGGAGACTAGAGTTGAGGCAACATTTGCTGGTTGAGTTCAAAAATTTTGAGGTTAGATGGCTACTACTGTAGTAGATTATTTAATTTTCCTTTTATATTTAAGGGGAAAACTTGTAATTTGCAGTCATATGAGAGCTTGTATTTGCCGAAACACAACGTGATAGTGGAAGAAAAATAAGAAAAACTCTCGAGATTTGATTTGCTGAGAACATCATACAGCAATTTTTGCTTGAGTGACTCCTAGATCTAAACGATTTTTGTTTTTAATCAAATTAGCAGATACATTTTATCTTATTTTTAATATTAATCATTATGTCAAAAAACTAAGTTTTCTCATAATGTTCAGCAGTGCATGATTTTAGTTATAACTAGATTAGTACCGAGATGTACAAGACAATGCAAAATATAATTTAATATATTATAAATAAAAAAATTGTCCATTTTTTTAAAAGATTGTATGACTTGTTCTGTGATTTACTACACTGATTTTATCTTTTTTCCATTTGACCTGATAATAAGCAAGGTAAATTATACACATTTTTAAGATAATGTTCATTTTTTTCTTTTTGAAAGTTACTCGCCTTTTCAAACAAGTATGCGTCACATACTGGGTTCGTTTTTTTGTTTTTTTATTTTTATTTATTATTACTTTTTACGGAAACCATCTCAGGAGGAATACATAATTGATAAGTAAAAAAAATTGGAACAATGTGATGAAACATGGGATTAGCAAAATCCCGATTTTAAAGTTAGGGCATATGATAGGAGTTTGCAGGGGAATGACCAACTGTATTTGTTTGTCACTTGATAAAGTCTCTTAAGTTTGGATATGATAAGAGTAGAGTTTTACACTTAGCAATTGTAGCACCTGCTTCAGTAAATCAGTAGAAGAGCAAATAAGCTTGTCCACGACCAACTTGCAGTTCATCTCAAAAACTACCTTGGTCATTCCCAAATTGGTTGTTTCCTAAATAGCAAAAAGCAAACTAATTGCATCACCTTCTAGCATCTGTAAACAAGGCATCATCCACACTGTTTTAGCTGAATCAAAAGCACAATCCCCAGCTCGTGGTATTGTCGTGAGTCTGAAGGCTGCATTGAGATTGCATTTGATGAAATTAGCTTGAGGACGACACCATCTTACAGGAACTAATATATGATCACAAGGAAAATTCTGATTCAGTATCCTCTGAGCCAAAAGCCCCAATCACTCAAAAACTGATATGCCAAATCAAGGTTTGCTTACAAGTAGATGATATTGGATTCATTTGTTTAATTATTTTTTTTAAAAAAATGCACCATATATCTCCAAATAACTCGAAGCATATGAAACCCTAATCTCATTATCAATAATAACTCTAACCAAAGGCAACTTAAAATGAAAATATTGGCTTAATTATAAACTGTACTACTCAACTTTTAAAACCCAAGTTTTATTTTTGTAAATTTTAGCACCCAAATTTTTAATTTTTGCACATTTTGCCACTGCTGATGGATTTATTTTTACCAAATTAGGTGGTTTCAAAAATTATTTGTTAAAGATAAACAATTTTAATTTTTGACATCAATTGTAATGATATCTCATATAGAAAAATGATGTTTTATAATGATTATAACCACAACCAATGTAGAAAATCATTTTTCTACTTTGATTACAATGAAAGGTAGTCAAAATTGAGATTTTGCTAGGATCGAGAACGGGAGTATGAATTGTAAATCGAAAGGTTGTAACATTCTACAAAATTTAAGAAATTCATATATATATATATATATATATATATATATATATATGCACATATAAAGTAACATAAATCACAATATGACACTTGAAAAACATAATTAAACTTGTATAATTGTATTCAACATCATAAGCAAAAAAAAAAAAAAAAAAACACTAAAATGTGCATATATAATCATATAGTAACCCCATCTAGTTTCAAAATAGTAAACAATAAACCTTTTCTAATTACAAAGCAGCAAGTTAGACTGTTATAACCCTATCCTAGTTGTTTTAAAAATAAAAGGCTTTCCTAGCCACAAAACAACAATCCGTCTAAAGCAAATAATCTTGCAAGTTAAAATCATGTCTGCCCAAGAGATCTTCAACTCCATTATTTTTAATTCCATCTTCTTCACCAGTCTTGGAAAAAGTTTTAAATTTCTAAAAATACAATACAACCCTTATTCGTGTTATTTGCTTCTACAACAAATATATTAGCTAAAATTTACATTTTAGAGGTTTATTTCATCTATGTCATGATCGGAAGGGGAAAAGATACAAGTTATACCACGATTTTGAATCAGAACAATCCAGGAGTGCTCCTTGAAATACAAACTAAATTAGATAACTTGAATAGCATATAAATCAAAAGCGAGATAATAAATTAGTAGTAGCAATTATTGGAAGTTAAGCCGGTGCCCTAAAATAATGAAAGAAGCCGAAAAAGAAAAGTGTTTGCAAATTGCTATCTTATCAGTTGTTGGGTCCCAGGCATTATGATTAACTACAAAAGTGTTTTTGCCAAAACAGTGTTAGACTTCAGAGGTTTATTAAGACGGATTCTACCATGCACAAGATGTGTGGCTCTTGCACCATGCACAAGTAACAAGGTCCGTTAGATGTGAGTTCACTAAATTTGTGTGGTTGAGATGAAGGTAAATACACATGTTCCATAACTCACCTGATTTGGGTTTTTATAAGTTAAAAAAGAAAAAACCACGTGCGCGTGAGCTCTTCTCATTATTACTACAGTAGTGTTCTCCTTGGATTTGGACCCACACCAAATGTATATTAAATTATTAATTATTAAACTTGTTTTTTATACCTTAATCGTATTTTAAGAATATTATTTCAGAATTATTTAAATATTTTAATTATAAAATAATCGTATAGTTTTAATATACTGCTTTTATTATATTTATAAGACTCAATTAATCAATTCATTAAGATAAAAAATTATTTAATTTAGTTTATAACAATAAATATGTCCTATATTTTTTTTGGCTAAAATAAGTTTTTTTTCATGTAAAATTACCAAAATTTCAATTTAGTCTTACAAATTTATGGTCTTCTTTTTTTCCTTGTAAAATTATAATTTGGAAGGACGAAATAATATGTGTCCACTCCTTCAGATACAATTCATCATGATACAAAAAATTAGTTAATTTAATTTATAACAATAAGTATGTCATAAATATATATTTTTGGCTAAAATAAGTTTTTCTTTCCTGTGAAATTGCTAAAATTTGAATTTAGTCTTACAATTTAATTGTCTTTTTTTGTCCTTGTAAAATTATAATTTGAAAGGGCGAAAGAACATGTGTTCACTCCTTAAGATAAGTTTACTCAAATAAAAAATATCATATTATAATTTATGGGAATAAAAATTTTGTAGAGACTAAATTCAAATTTTTAATAATTTTACGAAGATAAAAAATATTTTTTAGTCGATCTTTTTTTAAACCTATTATTGTAATTAATGTTCTTCTCTCTCATCTAATTAAATGTTTGCCAATACAATATCTTTTTAAAAAAAAATGAGTATTTTAGTTTAAAAATATTTAATGTATTAGACAAAATGAATTAAGTCTTATATAAAGTAATAATTAACTTTAAAAAGTTGGGTCTTATAAATAAGATTTTTTTTTTCAATTAAATAACAAAAAAGGTAGTAATATATATTTTCAAATATTATTTAGTTGAGAAACTATTTTGTTTCTTTATCTAAACTTTAAAATTCATTTAACGAATAGTTAAAATTCTAATAATACGATTTGTATTTTCCTAACAAGCTTTATTTTACAAAATACAAATTATAATTTTTTAAGTGGTCTTAAAAGATTTATTAAAGTTAGTTTTATGAAGAAGAAAAAGAACGAAAATTCAATTGAATTTCATGATTGAATAAGGATCAGAATAATGTAAATAATAAATGCATCAACTCGTATTTATCTAGGATAATAACGTTAAAGTGTAAGTAAAGGATTTTTTTTTTTTGTTACGTAGTAAAGAAAAGATAAATTACTATAGTCAAATAATAAAAATTTAAAACAGAAATTATATGTATAAATGCAAATATAAAACTATTTATGAACTGCGCTGCCAAGGTTTATTTATTTATATTATTATAAACTGCAAACTTAAAGAATTATTTATTTCTGTTAGAAGGTATAACGCAAATACAATGGCCTGGCCTCACGAAATCCAATCGAGCTGCAGCACAAGAACAGACCTCTACTCTAGTCCAGGCCAAACGTGGAAACTACATCACACCGTGTCGCATTTCTTTGACTCAGTTATCTCTATTGCCTTCGATGGCGACAGTAGTGGTTATGGTGGTGGCAGTGCTTCCTCGTCGACGTAGTATATTTTTAAACCAATTTTTCCTTGGGTCTTGCTGAGGTACTTCATGTCTAAAATGTAGTACACCAACACCTCTTCGCCTTTGTTGATGAACTGCGTGGAGTTGAGGCGAGTATTCGATCGAGGGAGTTGTTTCTGAGGGTGGACTTTGAGCGCGTCGCTGAAGATGTGATGAGACGATTGGGAGTTAACATTACTATCTACATTAAACAATAACGTTTCATTTAGTCTCTTGAAAATCTTTTCATAAATAGACCCAAAACTAAAAACAACAAATTAAACATTTTTAGTCTTTTCTAAAGAAGTAAAAATGTATTGATACCTTAGAGTACTTTCTTCTTGATACATATTTACCAAATCTTGAAAATTTTAAAATGAAATTTATCTTCACAAAATGAAAACAAAAAATAAACTCTCAAACGGTCAAACCAAGTGCCAAGAGTGAAATACATTTGCTTAAAATCTAGAAAACTTTTTCTCTGAAAATATTTTCAAAAACAGGAACAAAAGTAAAAACAACAAATCAATGTTTTTCCCGTCTTTCTGAAGAAGTGAAAACACAACGGCACTTTAAGTATTTTCTTCTCGATACATATTTATTAAATCTCAAAATTTAAAAATGAAAATAATTTTCACCTGAAAATAGAAAATGAAAAGAAAAAATAAACACTCAATGCCACCTTATATTTCCTTGTGGCGTTAAACCCTAAATGTCAACCATTGTAGCCAAAGCAACCTTTAGGATGAAATGCTTTTGCTTCGATGGTTTATTTAACAAAAACAAATAAAACTTCATTTGATTCTTATAGCTGGTTTATTGAATAACAAAGCACAATTTTGATTCTTAGTCTTCTTGCATATTGAGCTTACTTTGTTATTTTTCCTTCATTAAAAAGATCATAACCTTGACCCTATGTTTGACTGAAGCATTTACATAGGACAATGTATTTTTTTAGTGTATTTGAATAGTTATTCACTAAATTGTTTCGTTTGGACATTTAATTTGATAATTTGTAGAATTCTCCAAGATTTTGATCATATTAAAATTCCACAAAAGCAGGTGGAATTTTAAAAATTCCTCACTCTATGTTAATCTTACAAAACACCTTTCATTTTCATCCACAACATCATCCCCTTTCATTTTTCAGTGACTTGATGGATAACTAACACGACAAAGATAACAGTAGCAGTGGCAGCAAAAAAGCGAGTTCACATCTGGAAAAAGGAGGAAGTTCATCATTGTGTCCCCATTCAACAAGCATCCCATCCACCATCTAAATGCCTCAATCAATCAGTGACATAAAGCAACTCGTAATGAACTTGTTTCCTTAATGAAAGATAACGACAAATCTTGTGTTGAAGATTTTCAAGGACATAAGTTCCGCCATTAGATTGATGTTGCGATGTGGGCTGATAGAGAAAGCGAGGAGAGAGAAGAAAATCACAACAAAAATTATTTTGAATTTTAGTGAATATATTTGTAAAATTTTATAATCCAAACAAATTATTTTATAATTGACCAAAATTTAATTACTCTCAATTGAATTACTTGCCACTTAAAATACTGTCATTTTAAAATTCTTTATCCACAAACACAGGGTAAAAGTTGGTGACTTATTAAAAATTCCATGGTAACAGCTTCCTGGCTTCTTCCACAAATATCAAACTTTGCTTCTAACCTTGCCAAGTGAACTTCCAATATGAAAACCTTATGTTTTCAAAATTCAAAGAAAACTACAAAAGAATAAAAATCACAAGTGCATCTTTGACGTAATAATGTTCCTGCTTGTGTCAACTGCAAGGGGCTGTTCAACCTTCAATCCACATTCAAGTTTTCTCGTACAGTATCCAAGAATGCATATATTATTAGGCAAGCATATGATTATAAAAAACATTCATGATATAAAGTTGTTAACCAAAAGCAAATTAACTTCCCAAAGATGGAAAAATTGTCAGGATTTCATGAATTCAGGAAAGTTTCCCACTCCAACAAGGAAAAGTACAAGGCATGACCAAGTAAAAGAGAGCTAGTTTGTACTTATATCACAATAATTGAATCTCATTCTCAGGGTACTTGCTGCTGCACTGCAGCAGATTTTTTTTTCATCGTCCAAAATGCAGAAAAGTAACGATTCTGCAAACAGGATAACAAAACTTTTAGCAAATTGAACAGAAGCTTTCAGTAGATTCAGTTTTAATGATTTGCTATGAATCACATTAACATATAAAGCATTAGTACGTTGAATAACCAATATAATTCAGTAGCCATATTTGTATAAAGCAGTTTGAAATTTCTGAATTGAAACAACCGGCTATAAACTTATCATACAAGTATGCTAGGGATTTAAGAACAACTAGACTGTAGATAAATGTTGAAACAAAGGAAAAAACAGGGTGGAGGTAGATGAACACTTGTGCACAGTTAGAAGCTTACTTGCATCATTGATCTAGAATTTGCGGTGTAAGTTGTCTCAATAGTCCTTTCTTTCTGCAACCGATGACCAGATAATGCAAATATGATTAGTCACTTGCATAAATAAAACAGGGCATTATTCAAAAAAGAAGAGATTACCTCTAATTCAAATCCATAATGTAATGCGACCCTTTTAACATCTTCCAAACTCAATTCAATGGACATTTCCTATAGACAAAGTTCAGACTCCAGAGTAAGATAGTAGCCACCAAACAAGTGATGTGATATAGTATGTGAAAAGAAAAGGAGTCATACATCGTCCTGTCCATACATATCTGCAAAGTGATAAAGTAGAGGTCCCAAATTTATCCAAACCTGTCACAATATCAATGTCACCCACTATGAACTACAAAAGTTAAATGGAAATGGCAACAAGCAAATGTAAAGACAACAACAGTAGATACATGGTATCGATTTGAAGGTTTGGATTCAAGAACTTACTCCCCCGTCTTTCAAAATTTTTGAAATTATTTCAATGTACTCAACAATATTATGAGCTGTATCAATAAAGAAACAAGTTACAACTGCATCCCATGCACCTGCATGGCCATTTTAAGTCTCGTTAGAGATCATCATACGAGATAGTGTGTTATATATCAAATTAGTATAGATAATTAGATATAGATTATTTAAACGTATAGTCCCTAAATAAAATTCAACAAAATGGAATTAAAATGATGAGAATCGTTACTTATTATAGTCCCTAAATAAAATTCAATATCATTTCAGGAAATCAAAATAAAGTATACAAGGGTCTACTATTTAAGAAAGGCTGAAGGTGGAATTATAATTTCAAGCTCAGTTTGTGCAAGATCAATTAAATTTTTAATAATATCTCCAGAAACCATAGGGGTGATCCATGTGTCATGCTCCCTAAGTTTGTTGCATACAAAAACTTACTAACAAATAACAATTGACTAGAGAACTATGCAGCAGTCATCCTCTGTTCAAATCCTAAATGTCAGGGTTCAAATTTGAACAATTTTAGAGGACAAAATTATTAAGTTTTGAATCAACATGATGTAAGTTTAAAGCAGTAGAGGTTAACACAGGCTGCATACACTAAAAAGTGTCCATATTACATTACATTACACACACACAGATATATATATATATATATATATATATATATATATATATATATATAATATTACAATTATATATAGATTGAAAATTCAAAACATAGTATTCAAATTCATCAACTCAGACCCTATACAAGTTCAAGAATTTGAAGCAGTTCATTTTCTAATCACTTTAGCGACGCAACATTGCATATTCCAGTTTGTATTGTATGTGTTGCTTAATTTAACAAGATGAATCAACTAAGCATAAAGCAGATACATAATAAATAGAACCAGAACACTCATGATATATTAAGTTTACTCTTTAAGAGCGGCTGACATAAGATCGCTGATTTAAAAAAAATATACAGCTGTAGATAATTTCTCCTACCGACTTGGCTTGAATCACTGTAAACTTCAACAAAGTCACCTCCACACATGGAAAAACCTTCAGTAATTCCTGCACTGCTCCAGTCCAAGAATATTAGGATTATAAGATATATCATACCATAAGATCTACTGATACTTTAGTATTTCAACAAGCTCCTAATGTTCTCCATTCACTGTATTTGATAACATATTTGAACAGGTCTTACATTTTGAGCCTAATAGAACAAGATAAATACTTTACCTAACAGCAATTTTTGTGTCATTATAACTAATTATACCAAAAGCTTAAGATGTTAGGTGAATAAGCATAAATGATTTTATATTACATCTTTAACACAGCCTCTCATGTATGAGCCTTTCAGGCTTGAAGAGTAGATAATGCACAAGCCCACCTACCTTGTGTTGAAATTCAACCAAGGATCAAACACTAGACCACTTGATCAGAGGTTTTGATACTATGTCATGAACCATCTACCCAAAAGCTGAAGTTGTTAGATGAAGACACGTGAATGATTTTATATACATCTCTAACAATTATTATGGTCCCTTTTTGCAACCCTTTTTTTATACTAATAAATTTTCCTTTATTAAAAAAAATCAATGTATATACCTGGCTGGATGCCTATCTGGTATTGAAACAGGACGAAGTTGATCACTGTCTGATAATGAATTGCAATTGCTGTGAATCCAAGGATAAATTGTCCACTCACCAGCCGTTTGGGAACTTAAATGTTCCATCAAGCCAATCGATTGAGAACAAAAAGAGAGAAGACCAAAAAATCAGAACAGCAATCATCACTTTGTGACTTCAAAACAAATAAGTAATTGTTGTAACATTAACAAGATCAACATGAAAGAGATAACCCTTAATCTTACTGGTTAAGAATAAAGCTCGAGCATATCATCATGTAGTATGAAAATTCATTTCCCTGACTGATAAATCCTGCATCATAATGATATGTCAATTATAGTAGAAGTATACTAAACATAATTCCTATGTAAGCTTGTTAATGTATACACACCTAAACATGAAATCTCCAGGGCCAGCCGACCAAGTCCAGCACCAGGAACTAAACATGCAGGTGGACTGTTTAAGAAAGTCCATGTTTTTAGTGAAAAACAAATTGTGCAACCAATCTTCAACCCAAGTAAGACATTTCAGCCAGTATCAAGATATTAAGTTCTACCTATCTTTACTGCGATTAGGGAATAGCATATTAAGCTCTTCAAGTATAGGGCTGTAGCACTGATCACGTTCTTTTTTACCCTAAACAGTTAATAAAAACATTTTATAAGTAATAATAGCATGGTATTGTGAAGATACATTTGCAAAAAGCAAAAAAGTGGAAACAGAATCAAGTTTTTCATGATAACCAAAATTAAAGTTTATATTAAAAAAAATAAGATTAACAGGCAATACCTCAGCTGCCCAGTCCCTAACTATGTTCCTTATTATACATCGCACCTGAGGTAAAAGGCATAACAATAAATATCAGCAACAAAACCATATAAAAGCCCCACTTCACCAGAATTCTCTTACTAAGAGAAAATTGAAAAAATACAGAGCATAATACGGGGTTAAGTTAAACAGCAGTAATTCTCTCTCTTGATAGAAGACAAATTTATGAATTATTGCAGCAAGCTACTCTCCTACTTTGACGCAACCAAACCATGGTGTGAGGTAGAAGTTTATTTTCTTTCTCATCAGCCCTATTTCTTTAACTTTGCTAACTGCCCATTAAACCCAAACCTTTCCATTATCCTACATTGGAACAATTAACAACTGAAAAAAAATGATGCTGAAAACATAAATATACCTTATCTACATCAACTAAAGGAACATTCAATTTTAAAGATGGATCCAACCATTGTTGTTGTGATGAGGTGACTGGTACCTGAAATAAAGATGTTAAAAAGGGCTAAAGATAAGTATAGATGCATCTTAGAGTAAAACTTCAGCAAAAAAAAAAAAAAAAAGACAAAGTTATCTAAAAGATGCTATGACATTTGAAATTGACGAATGTACACATTAAAAAGATACTGTAAAGAGTTGTTTCTTCACAACTCAATGTCCATCCAGAATAGTACATATATTTCAACTTTCCATAAATTTCGATTAAATGACAGATGAATCAAATGAGATTTGAAAGCTAGTTATTACTATCTCCACTCTCAAGGCAATGCCTCAGACGTCATTGACTTAATTGCTATGAATACAATTTGATTGTTTGCAAGGATAATTGAGATAGGGAGGATAGGAGGATGAAAGAGAAGTTTCAACATATCAGGACATGCTTTAATGAACCAAACAGACATTATATTTATAAATAAGTGGGCCATGGTGCTAAAGTGCAGGAAGACATCACCAGCAGTAAAGTGAAGTTTTGGCTTTACTGAATTACTTTGAACTTTGAAATGTATCCAGATTTTTTTTTCAAGAAATATCATTGCATTAACATCAACTAACCACAAGGAATTTGCACAACTTACGAGCAACTCAAATAGTGATTCTAAAATATGAAAAGATTTACAATAATAAAACAGACATGGAATTACATTGCCATTGGAATCAGCAACAGGACTTCCACAGTATTCACTAGTTTCTTTAGGATGTATCAAGCTTGGAGAATAGCTCCCAGTATTTGACTGGTGGCGACTCTCAATGTCCACCTCCTGTTGTTATCTACAGAGTCAAATTTCTAAATGAAAAAAACAATGATAGAACCAATGAAACATCATAATTCTTATCTACTGAATCAAAAAGGACATAGAGTCACAGTGCTGCAAAAACCTCATTGGAACGCATTTGTGCTTGTGATCTGCATGTATGATTGCCACCTTCCACACAACAATGTTGATCAGATGCAGAACATGTTATTCTCACAGGGGCTGACTCACATGAACAAGCACTAATCCCTTCAGAAACTAAATGATCTTTTTGGGCCGATTCAGGATGTGGATCTTCATTAAAATCTACATCCTGGCTCATGTCAAGTGGAGGTTCGAATGCCTACAATGTTCATTATATCAAAACATCAAATATCAAATATGACCATAAAACAGAAAACAAATAAGGCACATAAAGAATTGATTCTGACTTGAAGCATGTTGAATATGAAATGAGTATTCATTGAGATACACCTGCACCAATGGAAAGCACAATAAACCACAATATCCATTATTAACAGCTAGAACATGCTATGACATCCATATGCATTCATTTCATGTACAATTAATCATTTATAGCAAGTAAAATCACTAAGAACATAACAATCAGGAGAGAAAAAAAAAAAATTCTAAATTTCCCCTCCACTTTGAATTGTGCTTGTTAAAATTCTAATTTTCCTCTGAACATGAACATTTTTTCATTCCAATTGAGCTCTTTATTTAAGAAGGTTTTAAACTGGTAAGTGATTTTAACGTTTACCAAAAAATATACCTGGGATATCAAAGATTATCATGGTAAAAGAATTAAGAATCCTAAGTTTAAGCAATGCATATTTTTATTAAAATGTGCCTCATTAAAAGGTTAGAACATATTTGTTTAGCTCAAGATTTTGTTCTTCTAGAAGAAGAACATGCTTTGTTTTTACAAGTAAACAGTCTCCAGGGCAAAATTATTCAAATATCACAATATCATATTTTTATTGTATAATATTTAGAAAGAGAGAAGAGAAGCATATACAGAAAACTGTTGAGTTATAACTATAACTATACATAAAAAAGATTAAAATGACTTTCTTTTCTAATTTGATTCCAAAAACTAAAATTATTTAATCCTCCAAAAGTGCCTTTTCTGTTAGGGAACAAAAATCATCTATGAAAGTAGTGATGCAGGAAGAAGTTCAAATCATCCAAATTCAGAAATCTCAACATTTTTTTCTTTATAATATTATAAAAAGCAATAAATTATAAAGCAAAGAAAAAAAAAACAAGTATAATGTACCAGCGTAATCTTTGAAACTTTCGAGAATAGTGGGATAGCAAAGCCTACAAACACAAAAAAAAAAAGGGTTCAGTAAACATGGCAATATAAAAATTAACAAAAGTGTTAGAAGAAATTACAAGACAGCAACTAAAGAACTGGGGAACTATGTTCATTAGACTGTTAGACACTGTACAATCAATTAGTGCTCTAATTTAGCAGCTAGATTAGAGTTAATAATTTCTGTAATAAAACCTGCACAGAGAAAAAATTATATGCAATTTTAGATTGATCATTCACACAATTCCATCAATTTATTCTTATTATCTCTATTTGCATATGACAAGAAAGTAGGCTTCAACCCATCTCTTTACCACAGTGTCAATAACCACACACTGAAATTTGGACAGCACCAAAACCAAGTGGCAATCCATCAAAGAGATCCATTAAGTGTTTGTCATGTTGTTTGTTTCTCTTTTGCATTATTAACAGTGACTGATGAACAAAAGCTCAAGAATCTCAATTCATACAGTCTGAATTGACCAAAGAGTATTTATCTTAAGATTAGGAAGACATAAGCCAAAAATAGAACAGTGTCATACCAAGGAAATATCATTATTCTATGTGACAAAACTTAGATGCATTTCTTTAGATGCTTTTAGTACTATTCTCCAATCAAAGGTGGAGTTTCACCTCACTCAATAATTCATGTGATAAAGGTTTGCATAAAGATTAGCATAGGTTACTAAGGTGAAACTCTAGTTCAGATTGAAGAACACCAAAATCACCTAAAAAACTGCATTTAAGTTTTGTCCTATTCAAGGTTATAAAAAACAGTCTGCAACCACAATTTCGGCCGTGACATCAAGGTTTTAGGCCTCTCCATGACCACAAAATTGCAGTCACATTTTGAAAACAATATGAACAGCACACAAGAACCAAGAGAGGGGTGAATTGGTTGATCTTGGCCAATTAAAAGTTCTTAAGCAATCAGAGTTAAAAAGATCGTATCACAAAACAATCCAAGAAAGCTTTCAACCAATCAAACATCAAACCTTAAAGAATGTAATCAAACACTTTTTCTATTGATTGTGAAATGCTGCACCAACGAATGAGATGTTATAACCACAAGAAAAGACAAAGATGAAGTAGTCAATACAAAGATTTATACTGGTTCATTTATCAACCTAGAGAATCTACATTAAGTTCTTCTAACCAACAAGTAAGAGTTTCACTAATAACAATTTGTTTCTTACAAGCCCTTACAACCACTCTTAATCACACCTAGATCAAGAACGAGATATTTAACTCACATAGATTCTCTGTGATCAAGACATAGAGAAAACTTATTTCTACTCTTATCTCTAGAAACACCTATACTAGAAAAACCTTAAGAAAAACTATTGTTATAGTTACACAAAAAGAAATTCAAAAAATATTTACAAATAAATTGTATGGAAAAAAACCACCTGATGATCCACTACTGATGTATGCAAAAGATTACCAGACTTGAATCAATGGTGAAAGAAAACTACTTCAGAACTTTCCTTCCAAAATCTTCTTTTGATACTTTGCCCAAAAAGAAATCCTCTTTAGAAATCTTGAAACTTAAGGATTTGTGGGACTAACTCAGAATAGCACTATGAATCTTTTCTTTCTTCAGAAAGCTTATGAAAATACTTTGATAATTCATTGTGTCTTTTCAAAATATCCAACAGCTATTCATAGAAAACTATTTGTAACTGTCAGCAATCGATTAATTCACTAATGTAATCGATTAAATTCACTTATGTAATCAATTAATTACTAATTTAATCGATCAAAGTGTTATTGAACTTTCTAAAGAAAAAAAAATGAGCAATGTAATCGATTATTTTGCAATATAATCGATTATTTCGCAATGTAATTGATAATCACATGAAGTCTTTGTTTCAAAACGCGCCAAGTAATCGATTACCACCATATCGTAATCGATTATCACAGGAAGACTTATGTAATCGATTACCATACTCTTGTAATCGATTAAAGTGTTCTTTAAAACTTAAGTAATAGATTACCATTTGCTGGTAATCGATTAAACCAGTGAGAAGTTGTTTTTCCAAAACTTAAATGTGGAACACTTGATTTTTTATGCAATCATGAAAACTTTGTTTCAGAAAAGCTTTTTCACAAAACTTATACTTTTATTAAAACATAAATGCAAAAACATAAAGCGCTTTATGCATATGAAGTCTCATCTTAGACATACAAAAATTACAACTACCAATCAATTAAATTGGCATGTAAAAAGCCTGAATACTTTACTGTCTAAGAGACTCAGCTTCTTAATCCTCTTGAGCTCCCCCTGACTCTAACAATCTCCCCATTTTTTACTTTAATCGTGTCAATTTCCATGGCCACTCCATTCACTTTGGAGCGGAGAACACCATTCATACTAGCCTTGGCACAAGTGTAGAATACTTTTACCAATTCAAGGTAAACGGTATCCTTCATTTCCAGCAGTTTTGTAAGGCCCTGTGCTTGCAGCATCTCAGGGAATGTGAACCCCTAAGAGACAAACCAATCAAGCTCCAAGTATTTTGGAGGCATCACTAGCTTTGTAGCATGGAACTGCATATAATTGTTCCTTTCTACCTCAGTAGAGAACCAGGTATCTAACTTGTTCTTAGCAGCCTTAGAACTTTGGCTTGCTTTCCTTTTCCTGGTTTTGAGTTTCTTGGATGCAAATGGTTGAGACATGGTGATTTAGGAATAAGGATAGGCAGAGGTTTGGTTGAAAAGAGGAAGAGGTAGAGCAAAAGATGATTAAGTTTTGCTAAAGGAGAGAATGAATTTTAGGTGTGAGGAGTTTAGGCTTAGGAAATCTGAATTTATAGAGCTTTTCCTAGCTTGAAATTTGAATTTTGAAATCTTGATAACAGCTATCTCGAATTCCAAGGTGGTCTGAATTTAGTAAACCAGAATTTGAATTTGAATTTGGAGATAAGATGTCAGTTTATTTTTCATTGATAACTGTGCAAATTTGCAGAAATACCATAAGTAATCGATTACAAAACCCTTGTAATCGATTATTCCAAGGCGAAGTATGTCTCTGAGCTTAGTGTAATCGATTAATTCGAGGACGTAATTGATTACTCCAGATAGTTTTGAATGGAGTGGCCATAGAAATTGATGACACTGTGTGGAATGCAGTGTCAGGCATCTCTTGCGGAGATGTTAGGAGGTTTGAAGAAGAAATTGAAGGTTACTCAAAGATGAATAACTATAGGGGTATGTTGCTGAATCCAAATGCTCAAATAAGAAACAGATTGGGTGTTGATAACATGACTGGAGAAGATAGGCTTCTTCACTACATCATTCCTCACATCCTTACACCTAGATCAACCAATCATGCACAGATCACTAATGATGATCTGTAGCTGGTGTATGGGATGAAAACTGGAACTCAAATTAATTGAGTTCTAGTCATTGAGGAAACAATGATGAAGTCAAAGAGGCTGTTAAGCTATCAATTCCCCTATGTTGTCATGGTCTCAAGGTTTATTGATTACTTTGAGATTGATGTGTCAAATGAGATAGTTGACAACACCATCAACATCACCAACCTCATCTCTATAAAGCATCTCACCAAGTTGGGATTGATGAAAACCCCAAATGGGTGGACAATGACTAGAGTTCAAGCTCCTCAAGGAGTTGCTGATGAGGATCAAGAAGCTAATGAGGAAGAAGATACTGAAGTTGGACATGCAGAGCAGCCGTGGAATCCTTTTGAATCTCTTATGATTCAAAAGATGGATGCAATGATAGTTCTGCATCATGAACATTCAGCTGATGTTCATTCCTCTTTGAAAGACATCACCACTAGACTGGAGAATATACAGACTAGAATGAGTCAGACTTTAATAATCTTTAACTTAGTGGATGTCTTGTTTAGCTTTTGATTGTATTGTTCTTATTTTCTCATTTTCAGCCATGATCTTTGATTTAACCTTTATGTTTGCATTTTGAATCATTAATAAAATTTGTTTTTATGTTGTTTAAATTTTTCTTTGCTTATTTCACTATTGCTGGAATATTTTGTCTTTGATAAGCCAAAAGGGAGAGAAAAATGAACATATGCAAGGTTATGGGAGAATAAAAGGAAATAAGGGAAGAAAAATAATAAATTTTTGCTCTGATTTAACTGAACATAAACATTGTTCTTTATCTAACATGATATGAAATTACATAAGAAGAAAGGAGGAACAATACATATGCTTATGATGTATAGAGTTTATGCAAAGAATACTTAACACCTGGTTTTGACTAGAAACTATTTTTTTTCAGGTTTTAAGTAAAAGCTCCTGGAAACTCTCCTAAGAAGAACATTAAAGATCAAGATGTTCAATTGAAGTTTAGCATGATCAAAGACAAAAAGGGGAAGATTATTAGAGTCAAGAAGAGCGTATTTAGACTTTTTACATGCCAATTCAATTGATTAATAGTTGTAATTTGTGTATGTCTAAAATGAGACTTCCTATGATCCATTGCATAAAACTATTCATGTTTTTGCATTCATGTTTTCATAAAAACATAAGTTTTGTGAAAAAACTTTTCTGAAACATAAAGTTTTCATGATTGCATAAAAAGTCAAGTGTTCCATGTTTAAGATTTGAAAAAACAATTTCTCACTGGTTAAATCGATTAATGATAATCTATAATCTATTAAAGCATTGAGAAATTGTTTTTCCAAAACTTAAACATGGAACACTTAGTTTTTTATATAGTCATGAAAACTTTATGTTTCAGAAAAACTTTTTCATAAAACTTCTGCTTTTATGAAAACATAAATGCAACAACATGAATGAACTTTATGCAATGAATCATAGGAAATCTCATCTTAGACATACACAAATTACAACTATCAATTAATTGAATTGGCATATAAAAAGACTAAATACTTTACTGCCTAAATACTTCACAACAAGTCATAGTGACAGAAAAAGGAAACTGAACAACCAAACATCAACATCGTGCTTAGAAGAATATCAAGCAAAAGCAGAGAACAAAAATACCTTATGGGAAGGTGGAAGCTTCCTATAAGACCTCTCATATCTTCTAACATCCTCTTCTGCGGCATCAGGATAGCTGCATCAGAACAAGTCAATAATAAAGATTACGCTTCAGTGTTATTAGGGTTATCATTTTGTTAAAAAAATTATGAAAGAAAAAAAAACACGTATTATGACACTAAAATATAACAAACAAACAATATATATGAATCTTTAACAATACAGCTAAAGAATTCAACAATGTTTTGTACTTTTGGCGGCTTTACACACTTATGGCTGAATGTGCATTAGAATTTTATACTTTTAAAAGTAAAATTGAAAAATAAACGCATTATTTCCACCAGACATCTCAAACCAGAGAATTGAACAACGATTCATCGCTCCCTCTGCTGCATAATTCATAAAATAAAATAACTTTGCCACACAAATAAAAAAAAAAAAAACTATAATTTTATATGATCAGTGTCAAGTATATGTTCATTTTCTCTCGACACAAGAAAATAAAATAAAATAAAAAGTGGAGTTAAACAAAACAGTGAAGTAGAAATAAGAAATAAAAACTTCACTTCTTTCTTTCTTATATCTGGGCATCCTGAATTGAAAATAAAAACAAGACTTCATTTTGGGTTTAGATTGTTGAATGATGATTTTCAAAGTAAAAAGAATTGAAGAGAAAAAGAAAAAGAAAAGAGAGAGAGAGAGAGAGAGAGAGAGAGAGAGAAGGAGCAATTACTTGAGGTATGCACTAATGATGCGTCTGAGGGATTGGATTTCAAGGGCCTCTTCAAGCTTTAAACGACGACGTTGCTGCTCCTCCTCTGCCTCTTCCATCACTCTCCTTAATCTATGAACACTTCAACCCCAGCGCAAGTTCAGACGAGACGACGGCTTGTCTCCTAAGGACGTCGGATGAACAGCTCCGCCGCCGCAGACGGCGAGGTTCAGCCGTTCAGGTCTAGGGTTCGCTGTTGCTGCTGTGAGTTGAACGAATATGAAGGCACAAGAACAATCTCAGAAGTGTAAAACACTAAAATAACCGTTTCAAGCTTTTTGGACATCGTTTTGATTTATTTTTTAAAAAAATGCCAACCCGACCTGGGTCTCCAAACCCGTACGGGTCATCGGATTATACTTGTATAAAATGGATAGTTAAAGCTTGACTTATTTATATGTTTGGATTTAGCTTATTTAAAAAAACCTTAAAAATTTGAGTTGAGCTTGTTTAATTCGTTTATAACTTAGTTATTTTTAAATTTTTGAAAGAAAAATTATATTTTTTAATGATGTCAATTTATTATTTAATACTTTCTCCATTCCATAATCAGTATCGTTCTATTTTCTTTTACCAATCAAAACAAACTAATAAATATGTGAAAATAATTATTGATTAATCTTTACTTATCTTTTAACTGAATTTTGAATTAGTTAAAGTCTCTTTCTTCTCATGAATCAAAGGGTTAAGATATATATAAAAAAAATCAATCAATCACCTAATTTGGATTAATCAATAAGGATGTCCACAAGTTGGGTTTGACCAAATCTATTATTACTCAACCCAATCAATTTTGAACAGGTTGGGTTAGGTTGGTTATGTGGTTCTTTTTGTAAAACTCAACCTAATTCATATACAAACGTGTTGTTTCATGTTGGATGAACGGTCAAAGTATTTACATTTATTTATTATTTTTAAAATTTATTGTTTTTTATAATTTAAAATATTATTAAAACGCACTTAAATTTAGCAAAAAATCAATACCGTACAACAAGATAGAGGTATACATAATTTACCCAAATTTATAAGCTAATATAGATAAAATAAAAGCAAATACATAAAAATGTCATGTCTTGTGTGTGTCGTACCTAGGCTACCCTCAATTACATTAATTTTAATTACAAGTTGCAACATTCATTTTAAAACTTTAAATTTATCATCAAATCATCAAACTCCATTGATTTTTGAATTTTAAAATTATATATATATATAACAATAATAATAATAATAATAATAATAATAATAATAATAATAATAATAATAATAATAATAATTTAATGGTAAACAACATGTTCACAAGTCGGGTCAACAGATCAATTAGCTCAATAATCAAAACCAGTTATCCAACCCAAAAGTCAATGGGTTTTAATGGGTTGATTTAGGTACACAATAAATATCCAACCTGAAATGTTTAAGTTAGTTTAAGTCAATTTGAGTTTGTGGGTGACACGAACCAATGAACACCCCTATTTATAAATTCTAATCATAATCTTCCAAATCATCAAAATTAGCTTGAGTTTGTGAGAGACAGAAATTGTAGAGCTCTTCCTTAGCTTTCCAACAAGACCTAGATAATCCAAATTGGAGTTTTGGCAAAAGTTATATATTGCACAAGAAAACGATGTTGAGATGAGTAAAAATGTTAAAATTAATAAAATTTAACACTTGGACCCAATTAGGCCCAATATTACAAAACTCAACAATGAGGCCAAAAATAACCACAAAAACTTGTCAATTTCGTCCAAAATAAATCCCTAATTAATTCCTAATAATGCCCCATCAAAGAGAAAATTCATAGTGATCATAAGATATACAACTATTAATTAACATTCATTTATTTAACTAATATGTCTATCTATAATCTGTATCTATCTATCTATAATATCTATATATAGTAATAAAAGAACATTTTTTTGGCTTACGTATCACTCCCTCAAGCAATTTTAGCCAATTTCACAGCTTCCTCAGCTTCAGCCACGTGTTAAGCTTGTGAAGAAAAATGAACATTTAAATTAGAAGACAACTTTGTGAAGAAAAATTGAGCGTCCACACCAAAAGCTGAAGAAAAAATCTTCTCCATTTCTCACGAAATTAAGCTGACACCTTTGTGAAGCTTCTCTCTGCAGCTTTCAACAACTATTTCAACCACTCTCTGAGCCTATCATCATTCTCACCATAGGCTTTTCAGACTGTGAGAAATGGAGAGCAAAACTCCACCAAATTCATCCACTGGCTCACTCACAACTCACCCCTCAAATTCCAATTTGAAATTCAAATGGCACGCTCAGTCTCTCTCTCACGAAAACATCTAACCCCAGGCTTGCTTCCTTCTCCATCTTCTCCTCGCTTTTTCTTTTTTCTCTTGTCTTTCTTTTTCTTCCGCACCGCACCACCACCGTCGACTTCCTTAACCTCTTGGTTTTTTTCTTTTTTAAGTGATATCTTCCAATCCGGGAAATGGTGGAGCCGGTGGAGCTTCGTGTCGAGGATGACCTATTTCATTGTGTTTTACTGGCAAAACGATGTCGTGTGAAGCACCATTGAAATTTCCCATATCTGTGGCATTAATGTTGACTATACATGGGTTTAGTGACCAAGATGATTTCCTGGTAATTCTCTTGCTTTATCATCATCATCTAAGTCTAACAAAGCAAAACTATTTGAGTCAAGGATATATTTCATTTCTCATCTTTTTCCTATTTTGTTTAACTTTGTTGCTGCATTCAATAAGTCTTGGATTAGTTGTTCAATTTGATACTTAATTGGAATTGCATGTGTACACGAAAGCAAATTCTTTTGTATACGATCAACCAGGATAGGGTTATACTACTAAAACAAGAAATCTATCTGCTTATTATCAGCTTGGGGTTATTTGTCAAAGAACTAAAACTGAAAATAACTATTCTCATTCTCATGTTAGATTAATAGACCAAGTAGCTTTCTGATTACTAGACCAAGTAGCTTTTTGATTCTCCTTTTTTTAGATTTGATCTTTGATGCTTTACAAACACCCTGCTGGTTATAGTAAATGATGGCAATGTTTGCTTTCAAAATTTTGTGATCAACCTGACTGTTTCACAGTTCTCACCTAATATGATTTTGTAATTTGGATAAATATTTTAAACTTGTTGGTGCAGGTGTATCCTTCAACTTCTGGGAAGTTGAAGGGCTTGCCACGAGGTATAATACATGATAATTCTGATATGGAGTTAAGACCATTATGATCGAGAAGTAGTTCAAGATCAAAGGTCAGAATTTTTGCATTATTCTTCTGTATTTTGGTTTTATTGAAACTGTCAAAAGATAAGTTAAATTTGGGAATTTGTAATGATTGTTTGGGGTTGTTTATTTGCAGGCTGTTTACTCTAACTCTAACTTACTGGCAGTCCCAGTTGGTATTAAACAAAAGTAGAATCGAAGTTAAGTTTTGTGATAGTAAGCCAAATTATTTTGATATAGATCTTTTATGTATGTGGATTTACATAAAGATGGCTATAATAATTGGATCATATTGCTAATTGATGAGTGATTGAGGATGATTTCATCATAATAGCCTTTTTTCTTGGTGTACGCAATGCAATTGGAAGTCCTTTACATTCAAAATTTGATTACATTAATAGTTTTATCGCCTTTTCTGAGTTTTTTTTGGTAATTATGGTCAGTATATGATGATCAATTTTTAAATTGTATGACTGATTTTCTAATTTTTTTTCCAGGAGTAGTAAAGTTGCAGGAAAAATGACACTAATGTAAGTTGTTAAATTATGGTTTTCTTCTCTTATTTCTTTCTTCAAAGAAACAAGAATAAAGAAATTACCATTTTCTTTCTCCACTTTTTCTTCCAAACCAAACAACAGCACAAATTCCATTATTTTCTCTTTACTTTCTCTTCTCTTAATTTTCTTTCTTCCCATTTTCTTTCATTTGCCAATCAATGTGTTAGTGTAAGTAGAGAGCATTTGTTGTAGGTTTTTCTTGAAATTAAAGGTGTGGAATTACCAAACCCTTTTCCTAGGCTTACATATGCTGAAGCAATGAGTAGATATGGTTCAGACTGGCCAGATACCAGATTTAATCTTGAGTTAAAAGATGTAATAATCTTTCTTTCTCCTCTTCCATAGCTTACGTATGGTAGTTGTTTTTTTATGATGATATGGTAGTTGTTTTTTATGATGATAGAGTCTTTAGATGATGTGGATCAAAAGGCAGTAAAAAAATTGCAGGCAATGGAAGCCAAATTATCCAGAGAGGTAATTATACTTGTGACCTATTATTGATGTTTAGACAAAACTTAATATGGTCGTATTTTTTCTTCACTATGATGAAAGATGGGGTAATTCCATGTACTAATCAATTGTGTCTATGTGTAAGATTCTACAAAATGTCATGTTGAATATTGTGGTAGTTTTTCCCCAAGATTTGGCACATTTAGCTTCTTAGTTTCTCTGGGCAGACTAGTAATGAAGTCTTGACTATTTGTGTTTACTTTAGTCATGCTTTGTAGGGTAGTCTAGGAATATGAAAGATAGAAAAAATATCATGTTCCTTGCAATTTACATAGAAAAATTAGGAAAAATTAGTGGATAATAAAACATCTTAAGATATTTGTGGTAATTTTTTATGTGGCATTTGCATATATAAGTTGTTGAATCTTTGACCTCCATATGCTTTATGGTTTATAGTCTGGTTTTATTGTTATTCTCCAAATGAAGAAAGTATTGGATTATCATTATGTTTTCAAGATATTAAATGCCCTTACCTTTTCATTTAGTATTTTTTTTCAAGTATTTGGAGGATAAATACAAGGATATAGCATTACTTATTATCTAATAAGTTTTTGTGATATAATATTATCTTATAATTTACATCTGGATTACTATCCTTTGTGTGTGTTTCTGCATATGCACAGTTAAATTTATTGTGGTTGAATTGTGTGAAATATTGTAATTTCATTTATTTTATTCAAGATATATGATTGTCTTTCATATTTTTGTGGTGATATTAAACAGGAAGGAGCCATGATTGTAGCTCTGATGCTAATAGATTGCATGCACTGAGATACTTGCTTATCCAGCTGCTTATGCAAGTGCTTCTTCATCCAGGGGAGTTCTCAGAAGCTGCTTCTGAACTCATCATTTGCTGTAAGAAGGCCTTTTCAACTTCTGATCTTCTTGAGTCCTCAGGAGAAGATGATGTGGAGGTTGATGATGCCCCTGAATTGATGGACGTTCTTGTGGATACATTACTTTCTCTGCTTTCGTAGTCATCAGCTCCTATGCGGTATTCCATTGAACAAGTCATGATGAAAGTTGTTGTTTTATCTTTTTCATCAATAATTATACATCAACCGGATTAGATTACCCCATTGTATTACCTCAGTGCGTGCCCTTTTTTTTGCATCTTAACATTGTACTGGGGGAATTCTATAAACCTACACCTATAACTATAACTGTGAATGTCATGTTTGTTTAATAGGACAGGTGAGATGTTCACATATTCATTTAACAATGAAAAATATATAGCCCAACGGATTAAATGGATGGTATGAACATGCTATCCAATAATGTATGCAATTTGTGACTTACTTGGTTATGGTATGAGTTATAATATAGATTTGTTTGAGGTTGTTTGACAATTTATTGAGCTATATATGTCAAATTGGCAATTGTACAAGTATTTAAATATTTTTGTGGTGATATCACTAATGATGGATTGATGTGGATGTTGCGGGTCATTAAGAAAAATTTAAAACCTGCAAGGCATCCAGATGTAGCAAGTGCAGATGATGATGATGATGAAGATGATGACTTTATCAATATTGAAGAAGAAGAAATTGATCAAGTTGAGACAGGTGAAACAGGTGAGAGTGATGGGCAGACAGATGACTCCAAGTCAGTAGTTGAGGTGAAGGAGACTGATCATGGCCATTTCGAAGCTTCTGATTATTCTGATAGTGGGATGGATGATGATGCAATGTTCAGGATTGATACATATCTTGCCCAGATGTTTAAAGAGAAGAAAAATGAAGCTGGAGGTGAAACGACTCATTCCCAGCTTATGTTGTTCAATCTTAGAATCCTTTCATTGTTGGAAATTTTCTTTCATGAAAATCCAGACAAGTATACATTGCTTATGTCATTTATCACTTCTTAGGTTAGCTTTATGTTTTTAACACTGCTATTCTCCATATGGTATTATCATATATGCAATAAGAAGAGATTGAGAAAACAAAAGTGCCAATTTTGCATTTTACAATTACATTTTTTCATAAAAAGTACAAAATTCCCATGCATTGAACGTGGAGTCTTACATATGACAATCGAGAGCCAAAAGAATGGTGAGTATTAATCAGAACCTAACTAGCATCTTATAACTTCATGACAATTATAATCATCATTAAGTATAAGCATTTCTGAAATTGTCTTTTCTTCTTCTGACATTAATTTGTTAGGTTCATTTGGTATGAGAAAAATACACTGTCAAGTTTGGTTTTAGGTACAAGTTTGGATTTCAAAAATATTTAGTATGTTGTTATTGGTGAGTTTCATTTCATCTCTCTTTTTTCCCATTTTTTCTTCTATTGTTACTGCTTTCCATGATTTCAATTTTTTGGTGTTGCACTTAAGCATAGGTATATCAAGTTCTTATGCCTTTAGCAAATGTGTACTCAGATTCCTTAGCTGGTGATATAGGTATGATTGTTTTAAACTTGGAGCATCTAACTGGTTATTGCTAAGCATTGGTGAGGCATTGATTAAGAAATTTCAATTTATTGATTAATCTGTGGATATTTTCTTCTAGTTTAGGCATGGTTTGATTCACAGACTTAACTATGTGTTTGTTTCATTGCTATCTATTTAGCCAAGTGATATATAAAATGATTATATACTATTGTAGCTACAAATGCAGCAAATGTCAATTTTATTTTTTTGAGTCTTATAGATGGGATGATAATTATTTCATTAGTGAATCTATAGATGAAAAAGTACTCATTCGGGCAATTCCTGAGAAGTTGGAAGGAAGAAAAGGGTGAGAGTAAAAGAGATGGAGTTTGGATTTTTGGGTTTGAGGATAATGGGTAGGGCTATGGCAATCAATATGCTTTGCCATGGCTTCAAGGTCATTATTTGAAACAGAACCCTCTCCAAGGTTTATACTTTATATATATGTTACTCATTATCTTCTGCTTATTCACTGATTGAGCTTTTTGGATTTTCAATTTTTTTTTATAATTATGTTTTTGTGTGTGTGCGCGTGCGAGTCCTTGTGATGATTTATCTCCATAATATACTGGTTGATTGTTATGGTTAAGATAATTTTGTGCATTTTTGTGTTATTTTAATTTGGGATTCTATATCATAGTTTCTTCTCATGTGCCATTATCATATTTCAAGATATACAGAAAGTTATGTGCTGAGCCATTGTAAAAGAATTTTATCTTGTGATAGCCAATTAGAAGACGCCCATTTGACACACTTTTACCTTTCGCAGGAATTGTTGTTTATTTTTTGTTGTTGTTATGATCATGAAATACATACTTATTTGTGGGGGCTTTGAATGATGCTTAATGGTGTGACATGTGATGGGTGTTAAGGGGTTAGTAATAGCTAAGGTGAACTTGCAACTTTTCTTCATTTTGTCAACTGAAGTGTCTCCCCATTCAAGAGGGGTCTAAATACGATTGTATTATTGGACTATTTAGCTTTGTGTCTAATGTGACAGTGATTAAGGAAATCCCACGTGTCTTGCTAAAATATCTCTCTACACCCAAGCATAGTGGTAAATCCCATGTGTCTATTTGGACATTGATTAGAAGTTGTTACATTATATTTCTTGAGTATAAATGAACATTAAACACAAAACAAAGTTAACTTGAATTGATGTCCCACGTGTGTTGCTAACATGCATTCCCAGCTTCTTAGTCTTATGTATACTCAAGAAGTGCCCCGGCCAAACTTGAAAATCCCTATCTCCATTAGTAGCTTATTTATCATAACTTTCGTTGTTTCAACTTAACATGTTTCATAAGTTATTCATATAAAGTAAAATTCCTGGGGGTAAGTCTATTTTTGACTGTTGTTTAGTCTCCATTCTTGAGATAGCATTCTTTTTTCTATTTTTTTTAAACTCTTTGATCAGTATTGTTTCTATTCTCTGTTCAGGCCCTGTTTTGGCAGCAGCAATACTATTATAGCATTGATTTGACGCCCTTACATGGGTTTCAAGGATACTTTTCTCAGGAATCTTTTTAGCTTGGTTTTTCAAAAAATGAACTGAAGATTTCTAACTGATCCATTCTGATAAGAGTAGGATTTGGAACATGTAGTGTAAAATGTTTGTTAGGGATCTTCACAAACAGATTATATGTGATATTTGTTTTTCCAAATTAAAACTTAACGAGTTTTTTTTCTTTTATTAATGCTTACATGTTTTTGGAGATATAGAAATATAAATGCTTTGTTCATGTTTTAATTGCAACGTAACCTGTTTTTGATCGTATAAGACTAATAATTTCTGGAGATATAGATGCAAGACTAATAATTTACTTAGAGATGGCATTAGTGTAGACATAGAAATGCTTTGTTCATGTTTGAATTACAACTTCACCTATTTTTCCATTACAATATTCTTTCATTCCTGATTATAATTGACACATATACTTTCATTCATGTTTTCCCATTACAATATTCTTACATGCTTTTGGATGGTTAGTGTTAAGTGATACTGATGATGTTTTAAATGTAAGGGTCTAATCAACATCTGCATTTGTTGTAACATAATTGGAGTTTGTTTATCAAAGAAGTTGGAATTGTATTTATAATTCAGAAAGAAGAAAGAAAAAGGAATTATTTATTGATTGATTGAATGAGTGAGTGAGTGAAAGAACAAAAGTCAGGCATTCAAGAGACCTGAACTCTCCACTTCCAATCTCTCAACCCAGGAACTGGAGTTAGTTACTATTGTTTCTACCTCTCAACTATCTCAGAGGTCTAATCCCACCCTCCTTTTGTATTCCGTCTAACATACACCCTACTAATAAGGGATTGTTGTCTATCACTGTATATTGTAAGTGCTATGTTGGTCTTAGTAAAGATGATAGGAAAATTGGCTTGTGGAAGATACAAATTAACTTATGACAATTGATGGTGCCTATCATAGAAAAAGTTGTAGAATCTTGCCTTAGGTGAAGTCCAGGGAAAGCCTAATTTAGGAGAAAAGATTAAATGGAGAGTAGCCTCTATCATTAGAATTAGAGTAAAATTCATAGTTGATATCATTAAGAAGGATTAAAATTCATATGTGACTAGCAACATGTGATACATAAAATCACATGTGATTCACTTAAGGTTACCACCATAGTTTTGGAAACTATGTACAATTAAACCAGTGAATGAATAAGCTCTTTATGACAGAATAAATAAGTTTTTTCTTGGGAATATTCTTTTGTGAGGTAGCAACCTATATGCACCTTGGGAGACTAGGGATAGTTTTAAGAATTTTAAGAAAGTCATATGTATAGATCTAGATTATCAATTCATAATAGAGTAGTTTGAAATTGACTAGATTGAATGGATTAGATATAGCTCTATTGGGTTATGTTCCTGAGACAAAGTTTGTATTACATGATATGAAATATGAACAAAAGGAATATGCTTTGTCTACTTATATTATAGTACCCAGAGGAACTGCTTATGGTCATGTATGGTTGTATTTTAGTGGTTTTTCTCAAATTTTTTCCTTTGGAGTTTGGCTGAGTCTTATGTTGAGGGAACCAACAATAAAATTGATAAAATATTGTGTGGCTGTTTTGTTGATTTTGTTAGAGTGCCTCGTATGTGACTTGGTTTCCTAATTTATCATATGTGACTAGCAACATGTGATGCATAAAATCACATGGGATTCACTCAAGGTTACCACCATATTTTTGGAAACCAAATACAATTAAACCAGTGAATGAATAAGCTCTTTACAATAATAACTACTCTTTTGTATGCATGATTTAATTTCATAGAGAAATAATAGAACAAATAAGTTTTTTCTTGGAAATATTCTTTGGTGAGGTAGCAACCTATATGCTCCTTGGGAGACTAGGGACAGTTTTAAGAATTTAATGAAGGTCATATGTATAGATCTGGATTAGCAATTCATAATAGAGTAGCTTGAAATTGAATAGATTGAATGAATTAGATATAGCTCTATTGGGTTATGTTCCTGATACAAAGTTTGTATTACATGATATGGAATCTGAACAAAAAAAATATATGCTTTGTCTACTTATATTATAGTACCTAGAGGAAGTGCTTATGGTCATGTATGGTTATATTTTAGTATTTTTTTTCAAATTTTTTCCTTTGGAGTTTGGCTGAGTCTTATGTTGAGGGATCTAGCAGCAATAAAATTGATAAAATATTGTTTGGGTGTTTTGCTGATTTTGTTAGAGTGCCTTATATGTGACTTGGTTTCCTGATTTATCATATGTGACTAGCAACATGTGATACATAAAATCACATGGGATTCACTCAAGGTTACCACCATATTTTTGGAAACCAAATACAATTAAACCAGTGAATGAATAAGCTCTTTACAATAATGACTACTCTTTGTATGCAGGATTTAATTCGAAATGTCCTAACAAATTTTCTTTGATTGGTTATCAGTGGTTTCCATGGTTGGCTAAAGTACATTCCAGGAATCAGTTTCAGAATAAACAATGAACCATTTAAGGTTAGATTCCAATCAAGTACAAAGCTAGAAAATTCATTGGCTGACAGGTTTCCTTTCTTGTCTTGCTTGCTTCCTTGTAATATTTTCTTAATATTTTCTTACTATCAGTACTTGTTAGACTTTTGGCAAGCATACCAATTGTCATTGTAAGTTACAAAATTTATAAAAGTTCGTCTCCACAGGGACTTGATTTTTACTCAGTTAATTCAAATAAAGCTTAACAGTTTAATAGTTATGTACAATGAGTGTAAATGGAGTTTCATGTAGTGGTGTATTAACAGAAATTATAAAAATTTAGAAGAAACGGAAATAATAAACCTAATACGGAAGATTACGAGTGATTACGAAAAATTACGGAAGATTACGAAAATTACTAAAATGAATTTGATTAATTTAAGAATGTAGGATTGGATTTCATCGTTCATACCCTTAGTATTCAATTAATATTATCATGCATAAGTTATTTTATTTTATTATTGATGCACACATAAAATCACCCCAAATCGATCCCTCGCATTTGAGAATCCTAAGAATATTTATCAAATATCGATCCCTCGCATATGAAATAAATATCCCAGCGTTACGATTATATTCGCGTGCTATTTGCAATCTAAACGTTATGCTCTATTCCTAGCAACGTAACGTAAAGAGTAAATTTATCCAATTCAAGTTTTAAGAGTACTTTCCAGTTAAACTTAAAACTTTAATTCATGAATCTATTGATCAAGTAGAATCAACGTTAAGTACGGAATAAATTTACCAATAATAAATAGAAAAGACTTATGCATAAATAAATATTAAAAGAGATACTTAAGGGTAAGAAGATTACATCCAATCCTTTTGAGAGAAGCTAGCCAAGCATGGACAGAACCTCCTTAGAAAAATAGGTGAAAGGATTCATCATCGCTTTCTGTTTCGGCAGAGTTTCCACACTAATTTTTCCGCTTTCACTAACCTAAACTATCTACTAATCAAAGATTAAAGAAGCAAGAAGCTTAGAAACAAGCTTAGAGCAAGGGAGAAGAGAAAATTTGGCTTGAAAGATGTGATTTGCCTTTGGGGGGTGCATGGCTATTTATAGAGGTTGATCTGCTCGAGTTCACTCGCCCAGGCGACCATTTTATGCATGTTTTACTCGCCTGGGCGAGTTAAGGCCCAAGTTGCACGTCCACTTGGCTTTGCAAGTGGCCCAGTTGATGTGTTGCTCGCCCAAGCGAGCAAAATACATTATGTTAACTCGCTTGGGCAAGTTAAATGCACCTTCAGAAGCTTCTTTTAGGCTTTTGGGCTGAATTGCTTGCTGCACCTCCCAGATTTGCTTCTATTAGTCATTTTTGCTTGCTTTAAAGTTACGGAAGCTTCGGAATTCACGAACGCTAGCAAAATAAATAAAAAAGAAAGTTTGGATGAATCTTCGAGAATTATAAACACAACATAAATGCTACGTTAAATACAAACTAACTATATTAGGGCAAATTTTGATAGATATTCTTAGTAAAAACAAAAGATAAGTGCCTGAAATGTAATCTAAATTTCACTAATATATGACACTTATCAACTCCCCCCAACCTAGAATTTTGCTTGTCCTCAAGCAATAGTAAAAATATTTGGAAACATGTTTTTATAAAGAATCAACTTCCAAAAATGATCAGAACATATTTTCAAATAGTTACCCTCAAGAATTTGAAATCAAAAGATGAAATTCACATAACCAAAATGAGATTAAGATCATTTTACATTTCTTTCTAAAAAATATCAGAGGAAACATATGACTGATTTGCACAGAGGAAAACCTCTCAAGTGTTTAATTCTCTCTCAGGTAAGTGTTACATCTCAATTCCTACACTGATATTTTGTAGATTGATTTTGCAATTCATTTCCTATCAAATCAAAATGTATAATCAACAAAGATTATTAGGGCTTTTATGGCTGGGCTTTTGGTTAGAAAAGAAATCTTGGTTTTTCTGAATATTCAAAGAACCTTTGGAATAAGAGAGCATATACAGGTAAAACAGTGAAATCTTTACTTCCTATGTCTTCCTTTTTTTTTTCTTCCAAGATATCTATCAATCTTTTTATTTACCCAACTTTGTACAACACTTTAAAACACAAGGAATTTGTTTCCTTTTTTTTCACTTCTTTTCTTTCTTTTCTTTTACATGAATAACATATAACCACATTTAGAAGTCTTTTTCATAGCATGAATTATCCAAAGGAAGTTTCCCATCAACAGATCATTTCCCTTTTTGCTCTCCTATCCTTAGGTAAGGTAGGGAATTTCTATCCTGGGTTAGGGTTTCAACAAGAAATTAACTGTTTGGCTCAAAAAAAGGTTGCAAATGGTAAATCATTATATTCATATTGGGATAGCTTTTTGGCTAGTGGCTTTAACATTTGTTCAAAAAGAAAGACGACCTAAATCATATCCATGCATCATATGTTATGACAATTAGAAATTAATGCAAAATTGCTATAAATCATATCAGTGAGGACACTCAATGTAATTTATGTGGTGGCACACGCTCACTAGGCTTAAGGACTGTTTTCATGTTCAAATCAGATCAATGTTTCAAAAGATATTCTTTATTAATTTAATGTAAAAAGTCTTGCCTTCATTTGATTTTTGGTAAAATCATCTCATTGGTTTTTCATTCTCAAGATTTTTCAAAAAACATTTTGTTCTTGATCCAGTATCAAAAATCAAGTTTCAAAATAATGTTTGTTGATTCTTTTCAAAACATGTAATTTTTCAAGAAAATTATTCCTTTTAAGTCTCAAAAAGATTAATATATATATATATATATATATATATATATAATATAATTTCTTAAAACAAAAAGCAAAATTTTTTGTATAATTTTCAAAAAGACATGTTAATAGTATATAATACCAAAAAGATTATCAGTGCATATAACTAAACACAGATGACATAGTCAGTAATAAAAACAGTAATATAGTATCTAAAGTATTTAGAAAGCGATAAATAAAAATTAAAACAGTGTCAGTTTTTCAAATGATGCAAATCCATGTACGATATCAGATTATGCCCCAAATCATCCTCCTCAGCTGCTCTCCTCATCAATGTCATGACCATGTGCAGGTCCAGTTACAGGATCCTGCTCAGCTCTCTGGTCCTCTGCCTCCTCCTGAAATGTTGTTTTGTCCCCAGGCCATGCAACATAAGCTCTGAATTGCTCCGGAGTGGGCCAATGGAATGGAGTGGGATCCTGCCGGTGCTGGTGTTGGGTGTATTCATAGAAGCTTTGATTCAGCTGCACTTGCCCTCGATGATTAGCAGCCTGTTGATCTGCCAAATGCTGCATATAGGTATGCATCTGGAGTTCCATGCGCTGTAAATGAGCGGAAATAGACTCCATGGATGCTGGCTGTGGTGGCTGCTCTACCTGTTTGGCTTGGCAATATTTCTCAATGAATGCCCGGTTGATGGGAGGTCGGATCGTCTTGGAAGGTTGTACCTGCACACCATAAAATTGACATAAAGCAGTTATTAGGGCAGGAAATCCAAGCGCAAGGTTGGCTTTTTCTGGGTTCAATAGATGGCGGGGAGGCTCTGTGATGACGAACTGATGAATGGCATCTGAGATCAACTGTGCTACATGAATACTGAGCTGCTCCATGCAACTGAAAACAAGCTGGCATTTGGGCATAGGCAAGTCAGAAGTGTGATCACTAGGAAGCACGTTGCCGAGGAGGAAGGTCATCCATATTTGAGTGAGGGTTGTCATGCTAGTTCTCATTAATCTCACCTGACTTCCTCCAATATTGCGAGCAAAATCACAACCCAGAGCACAAAGAAGTTGGGTGACAGCTTGCTCATCAAACCCAGAAATGATGTTCCTTCTGCTAGTATATTCACAGTTTTGACCTTCTTCCAATATGAGTGGATTCCCGAGGAATTGATTAATCACAGCGGGGTCATAAGGAATCCACTGACCTTGCACTAGGGACCTCTGATCAAGAACACCTTCTTCAGTGGGCCAAGCATTGACATAGAATTCCAATACTATTGCCGGATCAAATTTTTGCATTGGTGTTGCAAGAGGCCTCCATCTTCTTCTATCAATTTCCATGGTGAATTCAGGATATTTACCATCCATCAACTGAACCCTCCGTTCTTTGAGGAATGACCAATTTTTAATGACTTCATACCGCTTTTGGTGCTCCTCAGATCGGAACCGTTGTGCATCAAATACAAACTCTGCAGGAATGGCACTAGATCTTTCTCCTTCATGCTTAGCTCTTTTGGTTAACAACTTCTTGGGGGCCATCTGAAAAAGATCTCAAAATAGCACAACAAAGAATATGATAAAATCAGCATATATAAAGAATAGATGGCAGCCCATGAAAATTGAATTGATGCATTTTTAACCATTACATCATGTATGCTCACAATTTCCAGTTTTTTTTTTCAATGTTCATAAAACAAGGCACCAATATTGGTACTATTATTCCAGCAACTCATGGATGTTCATTAATCCTTTATGCTACAAGCTTTTTCATTTGTGCACAAAGAATTAAATTACTGTTGAAATCTATCATAAGCTATGTGCAGTGTACATTTTAAATCAACAAATAAGTCCTTTGGTAAGTTTTGAATTCATGCAATTTTTGTGCTGCCACTTTTGAAAAATGAATTGTTTTTAAACTTCAAGCAACATTCGAAGTGATGCACAAAAAGTGTTTTTCATGAATTACCAAAACCTACATTCATTCAGTCCATTTAGCACGTGCAGGAAGCAATTTTTGTGCAAAAAGAATAAGGAAAAACATGGCTGTTTTCATTGAAGCATGTCAACAAACATATAGTGTGCATGAAAATTGATCTATGGAAATGAGTAGCATTTGTATGTTCTTGCACCAATTTTGTAGAGAATCAGAAGGAACGAATCAACAAGAATATTATCAATGGCAGAAACCACATCAAACAACAAATTGCAAAATCTGTAACTTATTTATCCTAGTGTTCTTAAATTTCAAAACAAGAACATAACTATACTACTTGTAATTAATCTAACCTAATCTATGCTATTTGCTACATCAACTAATTCAAAATGGCACAAAGATACTTACCTGGATATAGAGTGTGGATTTGAATGAAAATGGAGTGGCTTGGGCTAGTTAGAGGAACAAGACCAAGGAAGCAACACAATTTCACAAATGATAGTGAAATGTTGGTGAATTTGTGTTTTTTTAAGCTCGTGCCTGCAGGTCCTTGCTCGCCCAAGTGAGCAAAATATGCATGAAACACTCGCTTGGGCGAGTTAAAACACCCAATTTTTTTTAGAAAAAATTATTTTTAGCTTATAATTATCTATTACTTTAACTAATCTATATTTATATAGGCAAAAATATTTAAATAAAATAATAAACATAGAAAAAGAAAAGTTAGAAATTACTAGGTTGCCCCCTAGAAGCGCTTCTTTAACGTCATCATAGCTGGACACTTTTGCTGTAGCTCAAACTTCTTGTAAGTGGACCACAGTTGTGATAACCCTAAGTTATGGCATGGTTGGCGCCATACCCCCGCGCGACAGCGCGGGGATTCACATTAGAAAACCCTGTAGAGGGTGTGGCGCTAGTAGCGCCAGGACTGGCGCTGATGGCGCCAGAGCCTCTGGAAGTTGACGCTCAGGGCGTCAATGTCACGCTGAAGGCGCCAGAGGTTTTCCAACTCGCGCGGATAGCGCCATAGGTGGCGCGGATGGCGCGGTTAGTGGTCTGGAAAACCAGATTTCCCTGGAATTCCACGCGACCAGCGCCAGGTGTGCCGCTGATGGCGCCATAGGCAGGGAAGGAATGGCGCGGGTGGCGCCAGTCCGGCGCGGTTAGCGCCAGAGGTTCTGGAAGTTGACGCTGGGGGCGTGGGAGTGGCGCTGGTGGCGCCATCTGAACCGCCTTATTGGCGAGGTCAGCGTGGGATCTGGCGCGATCCGCGCCAGAGCTCGGGCAGGCAGAGTATAAGAGGGCAGTCGCGATTTTAGAAGAAGAAACCCTCTTCTTCTTCATCCCTCAGCCCCAGCCTCCATTATTGATGCAACCAAGCTTCCTAGGACCTCGATTGCTAACCTAAACACTTCCCTGTGACCTAGAAACGTGTTTTAACCGATTGAAAGCCAAAAACCTTCATCAATTCCCAAGATTAGAGCAAAATCCTTTCCCCCAGAGAAACCTCAGAGAACTTGAGAATAGACGAGAACTACGGTGGGAGACGACCTTTAGAGCTCAGAGAAGCTGTTCTGAGGTCTCCTTGGTCGATATTGAGGTAAGAAACCTGAGTTCTCTTGGTTCTCTGTGATTTTGGATTTTCCTGAGAATGGTGACCCACAGTGAGATGGGGCTAGAATTAGCCCAGGGTCCGGTAGAGAGATTTACTCAGGACACTGTTATGATAAAGGAATAGCTTTCAGTTTTTGATTCTGATGACTTTGGATATTGGCTCTGGGAATGCATAAGTGACCGGTGTATAGTCACTTGTTTATGAGTTTTCTGACATGCATGAGCCATGACTGAGTCTGTGTTGAGCCTGAGAGGCAAAAAGGAACGGTGCCTGAGTTGAGGGCAGACCGTTCTTATGGTATTCTGAATTTTGGGTTAGAAATGTGATCTGTATTGAGTCTGTGGTGACTCAATGGCCTGATAAGAGTTTTGATTACTTGTATGATCTGAGAAAAAAGCCTTGTGTGGGCAGAAATTTAATAAAACCCTAGGATAGGGGATTTACGATCTGATACATTCTGTAATTGGATGATTATGACATGAATTTTGATATGAAACTACTTATGCCTTGAATTAGGCATTGATTCTGAGACTGTTGGCGGTGGAAGCCACAGACCTGGGAAGGAACTACTAGCTGAAACCTTACCAGGTAAGTTCAGTGTTCCTTGGGGAGGAATTCCCGCTTTGGTTGCACACCACACACCAGGGGAGTGATGGTCATATTCATACTGCATGCATTGGTTGTTGCATCCTGTCGAGACCTTATCTATCTTGTACTTGGTTATGCTGTGATCTGTAAATGGCATTGAGTGTAACTCTGCCATATGTTAAGGGCATCGAGTGTAACTCTGCCATATGTTGAGGGCATTGAGTGTAACTCTGCCATCTGTTGAGAGCATTGAGTGGAACTCTGCTCGACTTGTGGGCATTGAGTGTAACTCTGCCATGGATGTGAAATTGATCTGATATGTATACTTATTTGATGGTTGTATTGTGAATCGTGGGCCAGGGTGGGAATGACTTCCCAAGAACCCTGAGCTTACTGAGATATGTTATCTCACCCCGTGTGGGGTTTACTTGCTTTCAGGTAATACCTCGGGCAGAGAAGAGCAGTCTCAGGGCAGGAGCCCAGTTGAGACTAGGCTACTTAATGTAGGAGTTGGATAGCTCTTTTTGTCGTTATTTTGATGTAGAATTCTGTACTCCCTCATGGAGGGTTGATACTCTTTTGTACCACCACGGTATGTGTGGTGTGGACTCTGGACATTGAGATGTACATGTACAGAACTTTATTATATATGATATGTAACATTTCCCTAAGTTTAATTGTCTTATATCTATTATCTGCCTGTACAATTGAGTTATCTGATTTTGATATATGAATTGTGATACTGGATCAGCATAGGATTAAATTGTAATTTCGTATAATCGTGATTTCGGGTTTAATATTCCATACATAATGAATCAAGAAAAATGATTCTATGCTTCCGCTGAGTGCTATTTTATGTTTCTTAAGCGCTAACCTGATATTATTAATGTTAACGCACCGGAGGCCTACGGGGTGTTACAACAGTGGTAAGTCTTTCGACATCACCACCCAGATAGGGTTTGATTCTGCTACCATTGACAGTCCATGTCCTCTTTGTGGCTGGATCTTCAAGGATTACTGCTCCATGTGGCATAACTTCATTGATGATGAATGGGCCAGACCATTTGGATTTCAGCTTACCTGGAAACAATCTCAATCTAGAATTAAATAACAAAACTTGTTGCCCAGGTTGAAAATTCTTTTTCAAAAGCTTTTTATCATGATAAGTTTTAACTCGTTGTTTATAAAGCTTAGAATTTTCATATGCTTGAAACCTTAATTCCTCCAATTCATGAAGTTGGAGCTTCCTACGTTCACCTGCTGCATTAGGATCAAAATTTAAAAATTTCAATGCCCAATAAGCTTTATGTTCTAACTCCACAGGCAAATGACAGGATTTGCCATAGACCAACTGGAAAGGAGTGAGTCCCGTAGGTGATTTGTATGCTGTTCGGTATGCCCACAGTGCTTCATCTAACTTCTGAGACCAATCCTTCCTTGATTGAGCAATTGTTTTCTCCAATGTTCTTTAATTTCCCTATTTGAAACTTCTGCTTGCCCATTGGTTTGGGGATGATAAGGTGAAGCTACCTTATGTCTGACACTGTAATGTTGGAGGACCTTTTTAAGTTGGACATTGCAAAAGTGAGATCCTCCATCACTGATCAATACTCGTGGTGTCCCAAATCTTGTAAAGATGTTCCTTTTTAAGAAGCGAATAACTGTCTTTGCATCAGCTTTTTGTGCAGCTATTGCTTCTACCCATTTGGTGACCTAATCCACAACCAATAAAATGTATTCATTTGAGTAGGATGATGGAAATGGACCGATGAAATCTATCCCCCAACAATCAAATGCCTCAACCTCCAAAATGTTATGTAGTGGCATTTCATTCCTTCTAGAGATTCCCCCTGTTCTTTGGCAGTTATCACACCTTTGGACATATTCATGGGCATCTTTAAACAAAGTAGGCCAATAGAATCCGGATTGGAGAACTTTGGCAGCAGTTCTTTCACCATTGTAGTGGCCTCCATAGGGTGAACTGTGACAATGCCATAGGATGTTCCTTGCCTCTTCCTGAGTTACACATCGTCTTAGGAGATTGTCTGCTCCTATTTTAAAGAGGTAAGGATCATCCCATACAAAGTATCGGGAATCTCTGAGAAACTTCTTCTGTTGCCAAGTATAATCTTCAGGAATTACACCAGCTGCTTTAAAGTTGGCCATCTCTGCAAACCATGGCCTTTCTGAAATATGGAAGAGCTTCTCATCAGGGAATTCTTCTTGAATTTCTGGATCTTGAGTGGCTATTTCATCACTGGTGAGTCTGGACAAATGACCAGCTACATGATTCTCACACCCCTTCTTATCCTTGATTTCTAAATCAAATTCCTGTAGAAGTAAAACCCAACGGATAAGTCTAGGCTTAGAATCAGATTTAACTAACAAGTACTTTATTGCAGCATGATCAGTATAAATCACCACTTTGGATCCTATCAAGTATGATCTAAATTTTTCCAAGGCATACACTATGGCAAGCAATTCTTTCTCAGTTGTTGCATAATTAATTTGAGCATCATTTAAAATTTTGCTTGCATAATGTATAACATGAAAAACTTTGTTTTTCCTTTGTCCCAAAACTGCTCCTACAACATAATCACTTGCATCACACATTAATTCAAAATCAAGTGTCCAATCAGATTCAGTGATTATGGGTGCAGAAACTAGTTTTTGTTTCAAAGTATTAAAAGCTGTAAAGCATGAATCATCAAAATGGAATGGGACTTCTTTATTTAAGAGGTTGCTTAGTGGCTTGGCAATTTTTGAAAAATCTTTAATAAACCGCCGGTAGAATCCTGCATGTCCCAGAAAACTTCTAATGCCTTTGACATTAGTTGGTGGAGGTAATTTCTCAATGACATCAACCTTAGCTTTGTCCACTTCAATGCCCTGCATAGAAATCTTATGACCTAAAACAATGCCTTCAGTCACCATGAACTGACACTTCTCCCAGTTAAGTACAAGGTTAGTTTCAATACATCGCTTCAAAACAACATCAAGGTTAGAAAGACATAAATCGAAAGAAGTACCAAAAACTGAAAAATCATCCATGAAGATTTCAATGCTTTTCTCAATAAGGTCAGAAAAAATAGTAAGCATGCATCTTTGGAAAGTGGCGGGTGCATTACAAAGACCAAAAGACATTTTCCTATAAGCAAAAACACCGAAAAGATAAGTAAAGGCTGTTTTCTCTTGGTCTTCAGGATCAACACTGATTTGATTGTATCCTGAATAACCATCAAGAAAACAGTAATATTGCTGACCTGCTAGTCTTTCCAGCATCTGATCCATGAATGGTAATGGAAAATAATCCTTCCTTGTGGCTTGGTTGAGCTTTCTATAGTCAATACACATCCTCCAACCCGTAACAGTGCGTGTTGGAATAAGCTCATCTTTGTCATTTTTAATTACTGTCATGCCACCTTTCTTTGGTACAACCTGTACAGGAATTACCCACTGACTATCAGAGATAGGATATATCATTCCAGCTTCCAGAAGCTTGACCACTTCTTTTCTGACAACCTCTTTCATGGTTGGATTGACTCTTCTTTATGGTTGAGCTACAGGTTTATAGTCCTGTTCCATCAAAATTCTATGCATACAATAAGAAGGACTAATACCTGTTAGATCTGAGAGTGTCCAACCAATGGCTTTGTAATTCTCTTTCAAGACTTTTACCAATTTCTTTTCTTCCTCCTCAGAGAGATGGGCATTTATGATAACTGGCTTTTCAGAGTTATTTACAAGAAAAAAAATTTCAAATGGGAAGGTAATACCTTTAATTCCAGCTTCTGTTCTTCTTTTTGCTTTTCTTCCTTTATTTCTTCAAAGAGGGATTGATGATAAGGAACTTCTTTACAAGCATTCAATTGATGAAGATATTCTGTTTCTTTTTTATCTTCATTTTCATCTTGGAATGTTTCTGTCAATGCCTTTTCCAAACCTTCCTTCTTGTGAATAAATCTTTTAGAGTCAGAAATTACCTCATCAAGGACATCAACTCTAAAGCATGATCTTTTATCTGTGGGATGCTTCATTGCTTCAAGGACATTGAATTGTACTTCATCATCTTGCACCCTTACAGTGAGTTTTCCTTCATCCACATCAATCAAGACTTTGACAGTTTTCATGAAAGGTCGGCCAAGAATCAGTGGAACTTTACTGTCTTCATCATGTCCATCACTACAAAATCAACTGGAAAAAAGAATTTGTCAACTTTTACCAACACATCTTCAATAATACCATGAGGATGCTTGATGGTTCTATCAGCTAGCTGTAAAGTCATCCTTATTGGTCTGATTTCTACTTCTCCTATCCTTTTGACCATGGATAATGGAATGAGGTTGATGCTTGCGCTTAAGTCAAGAAGAGATTTCCCCACTGATAAATTTCCAATAGTCACAGGAATTGTGAAACTATCGGGATCTGTTGATTTTTCTGGAATTGTCTTTTGGATGATGGCACTGCAACCTGCATCCAGCTCTATGGTTTCATCATCTGTGTATCTTTTCTTCTTTGTGAGAAGATCCTTCATGAACTTGGCATATTTTGCCATCTGCTCCAATGCTTCAGAAAAAGGAATGTTAATTTGCAATTGTTTAAAAATATCTAAAAATCGCTTATATTGCCTTTCCTTTTCCTTCTTGGATGGAGCATGTGGGTATGACATATTTTGGACTGGTGGTGGGGTTAAGACAGTTTTGCCTTTATCCCTCTTTTTCTTTTCATCTTCACTCATTTCTTCTCTCTCACTTTTTTCATTTATTTCATCATCATTTTTCTCTTTTTCTTTTTCTTTTTCTACTTTTTCATCATCACTTTTTTCTACATTTCCCTCATTTTTCTTTTCCTCTTCCTCCGGTCTACCAATCACAGTCCCCCTTCTTGTTGTAATGGCTTTACATTGCTCTTTAGGGTTGACTTGGGTATTTGCTGAGAAAGATCCACCTCCATGCTCAGACAGTTGCTGTGCCAGTTGACCCACCTGTACTTCAAGATTTTTGATGGAAGCATCAGTATTCTTTTGATTGGTGATGGACATCTGCATAAATTGATTTAAAGTGTCTTCCATTTTTGACAACCTATCAGACTGAGCTTGGTTTTGTGGATTTCTATTGGAAGGACCTGCATATGAATTGTTAGTGGGACTTGCAAAAGGAGGATTAGAAATAGCATTATATGCATTATTATTTTGTCTCCAACCATAAGGTTGATTTGAACCTGGACCTCCTCGGTAACCTTGATAGTTTCCTTGATAATTCTGCTGAGGTCTGGTCTGATTTTGCAAATAATGAGCCTCCTCCTCTTGTTGACAATCACCGGGTGCTGGACAATGGCCATTTTGATGTTCGCCCCCACAGAAATCACATCTTAAAATTTGTTGAACTTGATGAGCTGTGTGTGGTTTCTGTGATCCTCCATGCTGAATTTGTTGAGGAAGTTTGCCTATTTGTTTGGTCAAGGCCTCCAATTGTTGAGTTAACAATTTATTCTGAGCTAGAATGGCATTTTGAGTATCTAGCTCCATTATTCCCTTCCTCTGAATAGGTGATTTATCATGGTGAGATTGATAGTCACTTGCTGCTATAGAATCAATGATCACTATGGCTTCCTCAGGACTTTTAGACATCATGGTTCCTCCGGCTGAAGCGTCAAGGATCATCTTGGTTTGTGGCCTCAAACCACTGTAAAAAATATGTAATTGTGCAGCATCATCAAAATTGTGGTTTGGGCATCTTCTCAATAAGGATTTGAATCTCTCCCAAGTCTCATAGAGAGGTTCATCTGCTCCTTGGGAAAAAGTAGCAATGGCTGATTTTGCACTAATGAATCTTGATGGAGGAAAGAATCTAGTAATAAATTTTTCCTCCACTTCTTCCCACGAGCTCAGGCTTTTGTTTGGTTGGGACTGGAGCCATGTTTTAGCTTTACCTGTCAAAGAAAATGGAAAAGCTCTAAGATAAACAGCTTCTGCATCCTCGTCAAAAGCTCCCATTGTACTGCATAACTCCATGAATGTGGACAGGTGAGTGTATGGATCCTCATGGTCCATCCCTGCAAAGGGATGTGAACCAATTAGACTGAGTAATGCTGGTTTCAGCTCCACAACCTTGTTGTTGAAAGGAGGGATGACTATGCTATTGTAATGCTTTGGGCCTTGTCGGTAAGCATAGTCACCAAGGGTCCTCCTTGGTGGTCTATTTTCATCTTCCCCTCGATCAGCCATATTATCACGAACAGGTGGCTTTTCTGATGAATGAGGATCAATAGATGAAGTTGCCTCTGATGTCTTACTGGTTTCTAGTTTCTTTTTCTTCCTATTTTTCCTTTCTGTTTTGGTGATTTCTAGATCAAACAAAGGTTTATCTGAAGAAAACTTACCTCGCATAAAGGAAAAAGAACAAACTACAATATCCCGTAAGCATCGAGGTTAAAATAAAAGAAAATTTATGTACAAAAATTAAAATAAAGTAAATAACGAAAATAAGAAAAAATCCTACTAAACTGATAAATTAAATCTAAAAGAACTGAGTAAATAATTCAAATCCCCGGCAACGGCGCCAGAAACTTGTTAGACTTTTGGCAAGCGTACCAATTGTCGTTGTAAGTTACAAAATTTATAAAAGTTCGTCTCCACAGGGACTTGATTTTTACTCAGTTAATTCAAATAAAGCTTAACAGTTTAATAGTTATGTACAATGAGTATAAACGGAGTTTCATGTAGTGGTGTATTAACAGAAATTATGAAAATTTTGAAGAAACGGAAATAATAAACCTAATACGGAAGATTACAAGTGATTACGAAAAATTACGGAAGATTACAAAAATTATTAAAACGAATTTGATTAATTTAAGAACGTAAGATTGGATTTTATCGTTCATACCCTTAGTATTCAATTAATATTACCATGCATAAGTTATTTTCTTTTATTATTGATGCACACATAAAATCACCCCAAATCGATCCCTCGCATTTGAGAATCCTAAGAATATTTATCAAATATCGATCCCTCGCATATGAAATAAATATCCCAGCGTTACGATTATATTCGCGTGCTATTTGCAATCTAAACATTATGCTCTATTCCTAGCAACGTAACGTAAAGAGTAAATTTATCCAATTCAAGTTTTAAGAGTACTTTCCAGTTAAACTTAGAACCTTAATTCATGAATCTATTGATCAAGTAGAATCAAGCGTTAAGTACGAAATAAATTTACCAATAATAAATAGAAAAGACTTATGCATAAATAAATATTAAAAGAGATACTTAAGGGTAAGAAGATTACATCCAATCCTTTTGAGAGAAGCTAGCCAAGCATGGACAGAACCTCCTTAGAAAAATAGGTGAAAGGATTCATCACCGCTTTCTGTTTCGGCAGAGTTTCCACACTAATTTTCCCTCTCTCACTAACCTAAACTATCTACTAATCAAAGATTAAAGAAGCAAGAAGCTTAGAAACAAGCTTAGAGCAAAGGAGAAGAGAGAATTTGGCTTGAAAGATGTGATTTGCCTTTGGGGGGTGCATGGCTATTTATAGAGGTTGATCTGCTCGAGTTCACTCGCCCAGGCGACCATTTTATGCATGTTTTACTCGCCTGGGCGAGTTAAGGCCCAAGTTGCACGTCCACTTGGCTTTGCAAGTGGCCCAGTTGATGTGTTGCTCGCCCAAGCGAGCAAAATACACTATGTTAACTCGCTTGGGTGAGTTAAATGCACCTTCAGATGCTTCTTTTGGGCTTTTGGGCTGAATTGCTTGCTGCACCTCCCAGATTTGCTTCTATTAGTCATTTTTGCTTGCTTTAAAGTTACGGAAGCTTCGGAATTCACGAACCCTAGCAAAATAAATAAAAAAGAAAGTTTGGATGAATCGTTGAGAATTATAAACACAACATAAATGCTACGTTAAATACAAACTAACTATATTAGGGCAAATTTTGATAGATATTCTTAGTAAAAACAAAAGATAAGTGCCTAAAATGTAATCTAAATTTCACTAATATATGGCACTTATCAGTAGAGTGGATGGACATTAAACTGCAGGAGAGATTATGAATATATGTGTGTGTGTGTGTGTGTGTGTTAAGGAGTAATTATGTTAGAGGTATGGACTTTTTGGTTGATTTCTTCAATTTATGTTAGAAAGCTTACATTAGGAGGTTACTTGATGACCTTGATTTTCCATTCAATTGATTCAAATTCTATCAAGGGGTTTCCAAAGGAGCCAAAAGATGCATCAAACATGTTGAGTGAAAGATTTTAATGTTTCTAAGTTTTCTTATACAGGCTAGAAAGCTTACATTAGGAGGTTACTTGATGACCTTGATTTTCCATTCAATTGATTCAAATTCTGTCAAGGGGTTTCCAAAGGAGCCAAAAGATGCATCAAACATGTTGAGTGAAAGATTTTAATGTTTCTAAGTTTTCTTATACAGGCTAGATTTCAATTCATCATACTTGAACCATCTTAGGTGTGATGATGGGATATTTAAACATTAATGTGTTTTTGCAGAATCTTGTATGTGGGAAGAATGTGCTGATTGACATGAGCATACATATAGTGAGTAGGTCATCAAGAAATGGATTTGAAGGCTAGAAACAGTAAATCAAAGAATAGGGTTGTGGAAAGTGATATTGGCGATGATTCTGTTGTGTTTGATCATATAGATTACTAGACGAAGAATAGGGTTGTAGCAACTTAATAAGATTGCTAGACAAAACAATAACTACTGCAAATGGAGATTGAACTAAAGGCTCAAAGATTACTAGAACTGAGATAATGGCAAAGTGAAGCACCTTTGATGCTCAACTCAAGGACCATGTCAATAATACCAACATGCTTCAGGTGTTAATTCAAACTTTTATATGTGCATTTGGACTCCAAAGTCTGAGTTGATCTATCCCCAACGTTTGTATAAAAAAGATTTTTCTCAATTTTTACTAGAAAGAACTACATAGTTTTAGACATTTAATTGTGTTCTCTTATGATAATAGCTATGTAACATAGTTTGGTGTGTCAGATGCAATTGTTTTATTACTGATAGCTAAATAGGACATTTATACTTAAAATACATGTTTTAACTTACATTGTTTGTCTACTCTAAAACTTTTTTAATTGGCTTTGCAAGAGCAACTTTGTGAAAGGGAGCACACAATTCATGAGCTTGAAATGAAAATAAATAAAAAAAAGACAGAGAGTTGCACTATTAAATTAGACAATGAAGCAATCTGTTACCTCCACACCCTTTTGCTTGACCTCCTCAGTGGCAAGCATATTCCTCCAAGCCATGTAAGTTTATTTACTTAATAAAAAGTTATGCAAACCATGCTGACTATGTCTTGTCCTATAATGTTGTCTATCTTAGTCTAATTGAGTCCATCCTTTTAATTAATTTCTTCTTCTAATTGTTCTAGATAAAATAAAGTAAGAAGTACCTGTAAAAAAATGCCAAAATAATCACTTTCAAAGCATACACTTACCTTCATATTGTTACTGATATGCATGATTTCAATTTTTTGGTGTGATCAATTCTCAAGATAAAATATGGCTTCATCATTCATGAATGTGTGTGCTATACTGCCACCCTCTTGTGTTTCCTTGAAGTCACACTACTGAGCAATAATGCCTTTAATATATTGTTTTTATTGAGCCTTTGTAAGGCTTCAAAAGTTACCCATGAGGTGTTTGTACTGACTATTGAGAATGAGTTGTAGGAAAATTAAATAAATGACAAATAAAAGAAAAGCAAATATCATTTCTTACTTTGTGGTTTGAAGTTTCTTCTTAGTGATTTAGTAAAGATTTTAGTGAATGTTATTTTAATCTTGCTTCTATGGCTTTATTAATTTTTGCTTGATATTTTCTGCTACTGCAAGATTTGACATATATAGTTTTAGTAATTTAGTATAATATTATCCCTGTTTCAGTGGCTTATTTTCCTATCTAAAATTCCCTTTTCGGTTAAGTTGGCTTATATTGCTCTTTCATAAGGATATTCTGGGTTCTCAAAATATTGGAGGTTGCTACTTAACAAATACCAACTAAAGACAATCTTCGGGCAAGAAATGCATTATAGATGAAGAGGATTATTCATACTTAAAATTTACGTTCATTCAACTCATACATTTGAATGTATATTCAACACTTGATTATTAAATATTAGACATTACAAAGTTTTATAATATTTGTTTTGCTTAAATAAAGTTCTTCTTTAATTGAAAACATGCATCTTCAAGTTAGGTTTACCCGTGCTTTGGTACATCGGTTAAACACATCTTATGTATTTACTCTACAATAACTAACTTCTATATTTCTAAGAATGTTTTATTTATATATTTATTTGTTTATCTTATGTGTTCACTCTACAATAACTAACCTCTATATTTATCTGACTATTACATTTTAGACATTACAATGTTTAATTATATTTAGTTTGCTTGCACAAAATATTGCTTATATTCTAAACATGCATTTGAACGTCAGACTTAAATATCATAAATAAAAATATTTTAGTAATGATACATATAAAATTTAAAATTAATTTATAGAAATGTAGTGGAGTGGAGCGGAGTGGCTCGTGCGTATTCATACGGGTAAAAACACTAGTATAAGTATAACATTCTATAATTATTATTTGTCGGTTAAACCCCTCTCAATCAAACATATGTTTTTTTTTTTTTTAATTTGAGATGGAATATAATTAGGGATTTAAGAAAGAATTTGAGGGAGAATGCAACTTAAAGAGGTTAATGTGTTTGCTGAAGAAAGGAAAAAGTGTCTGACAAGAAACTTGGCTGGTGAAATAATGTAGTGTATCTTCTTCCAAGATACTTGTAAGCCTTAGGTCATCGATACCAACTTATACATGAACTTTGTAACGTCCTAAAATTTCGATATCTGAAAATATGTGTAATGTATTCCTTGTATTATTTGATTACTTTATTAATTAGGATTAGTTAAAATGTTGTGTGAATTATCCTTGTGCAATTGCTTGTATGGATGTTAAGTTATGTGGACTTTGTTTGAGCTGCGTTGAAATTGTGTGATTCTGAGTTTGACCCAAAACCTATTTTGGTAAAATCACAATTATGGATTTATTAACCGTTAGATCGCCTTAACATTTTAAAGGTGTGCTTATACCCCACATATGCAATGTTTGACCGTTGGGATTTATGAAATAACATCTGAAGAATGAGATATTAATTTTTCACAGAAGCAGTGAAATTTCAAAATTGGGTCAGCTTGCCTATGCGAGCCAAACTTCGCCTGGGCGAGTAAAGTCGATTTTAAATAGGTACAACAATGTGAAAATCACTAAAAGTTGACCTTCTTCCCCCAAATGGCCACCCAACCCCCTCCCCCTCCTCCTCCACTAGCCACGATCACCGGTGATCGCCACGAGCCGCAGTTTCTTGTCGTTGGACCACCGCACGGAGAGAAACACTTTAATCGAAGCGAAATCTTCAAAACTCAACTCGAGGATTCGATAGAGAATGGAGCCTCCAATCCTCCTGTCTTGGTTTCTTCGAGGTAACCATGGTTTCCTTGTCTTCTCCTAGTTAATTCGAAGCCTATCTTGATATCTCTTGTAATTTTGATACTGTTATTGGGTGTTTTTACACTTCCTTTGAAAATGAGATGCTGTAAAAGTTTCATTTTTATAATATTGATATCATTTTTATGACATTCGTTGAGCCTCGATCGCATTGGTATGATATGAATTTCAAAATGATGTCCTTATGATGTGGACTTCCAAAACACCATTTTAGCCTATTTTTAAATTTAAGTGGTTATTTGACCCTGAATGTTAATATTAACCTTGTCTTTGAATTGTATGCTAAATTATCTTCAATTTGGGCCAAAGCACGAGAACTTGAGAGATTTCAAAACGACACTACTAGGAGCTAATAGAGGGAGATAGATAGGTAAGAAGAGTTTATTGTTTGGTTATAGTTTTTTATACCATAGTTGGGGTGAGGGAACCCAATTATGGAGATGTATGTATGTCCTTGTTGTGTGTTGGTTTTTAAGGAAAACTATGTTTTAAACTAATGTGATGTTATATATTTATTATTGATGTGTGTTTGTTCCTGTGGTGATCTAGTTTTCAATAAGACTGTGTTTTTAACTAATGGGATATGATGAATTTGTTATTGATGGATAAAACTGTGAATGATGTTGTTGTTCTAATGATTGGATAAAAGGGAAAAGTCTTAACTACAGAGGAGACTCTGCCCAAAATTTTATGATACGTTCTCCTATTTAATTATTTATTAAATTTTTTAAATGGGCATAAGAGTGTGTTTTATTTATTGTAGTCCTCCTCTTTAATTTAGAATTTTTCTAAAATACCAGTCTTGTGGTAATATGGATTGTGAATGAATGAGATGATATTGATGTCGTTGATGATATTGAAATGAGTTAATGTTGTTGTGGTTGATGATGTTAAAATGAGATAATGTTGATGTGGTTGATGATGTTGAAATGAGATGATATTAATGTTTATGATAATGATATTGAAATAAGATGATGTTGCTGACATTGAGATGAAATGATGTTGATGTCGATAATGACATTGATGAGAGATAATGTGGATATTGACAATGTCATTGTATGTTGTGGATACACATGGGGTGCATGACTGGATATCTCTCCGGGGAAAGGTTTACGAATTTTAAACATTCCTACAGAGAAAAATGGATTGTTTAAAATTCCGGTCTCTATCCATGGTCAGTGCATTGATGAGCCCATGGTTGTATGATGTGTATGTACATGGGGGTGCATGACTTATTGGATATCCTTGTGAGGAAGGGTTTCTGAATTTTAAGCATCGCTAGAGAGAAAAAATGATTGTTTAAAATTCCAGTCTCTTTCCACGGTCAGTGCATTGATGGTGCCTATGTTTCATACTTCATAATTGCATGGATGGAAATAGAATGGTGGCAGTAAGTACCGGGGGGGGGGGTACTTGGGGCATATCACTTTGTTTGGAACTCCCTTGAGACTCAAGGCTGGTCACCATGGGGGAGTGACTTGTGCACAACAGGGTGACCTCGACGAGCTACTGCATCATTTTCCTAAGAGAGGCTATTTCCATGAGGATGGTACCACATTGCATTCTGAGAGTTGAGTTAGGTGCAAACATCATTCTGAGCTTAAATGATTAGAATTGTGGAAAAAGTGGATGACTAGTTTGCTGAGTGTGTGTTGAACTGATTGATTATTGAGAATGATTGTGGTTGTTATTGTTGTTTTCTTTCTAATTGTTGTTATCTGGTGCTTGTTGATTTTGTATAATAAACGCACCCTTTTGAAAACAATAGGAATACCCACAATAACCAAGAGGGGGGTGAATTGGTTTAAACTTGATTTTTTAAAATTATTTATAAAATCAGAGTCAAAGGATCTTAATCACTTTTAAACCAAGAATACTTTTAATCAATCAAATTACTCATTACAAGAAATCAATAGCTCAAGAACAGAACTTGTAGAGTAATGATAATAACACCAAGAACAAATGAACAAGATGACTTGTAGAAATAGAGATAAAGAAAATCAACACAGGCAATTTATACTGGTTCACTTCTCAAAAGAAGTTACATCCAGTTTCTTCTAATCAATACTACATTAGAGTTCCACTATTATCAAATTCAGTTCTTACAAGCTTTATATCATACACACTTTATCAACACTAGATAAAGAATAGAAATCTAAAACCCTATTAGACTTCTAGTGATCAAGAACCAGAGAACACTACTCTATTCTTTCCTAGAGAACACTACTCTAGAACAAGCTTCAAAGAACTCTTTACAATAGCATCAAAATAACAGAAATTGCAAAAATGAAATTACAATCAAAGATTATGGAGAGAAACAACCTGATGATCCAATGAATATGAATGCATGTGGTTTACCAATCAAAGTTGAATAAGAAAACAGATTTTAGAACATGCTCTCCAAAAACTTCTTTGAGAATTCTTGCCCAAGAAATCAATCTGTAACGACCTAATTTCTAAGTTGATTTTATTACTAGTATTTTTACTTAGAATAAAAAATTTTCAAGAAATGTGTATTAATAAAAATTCTAAGTCATAAAATTTACAAAATATGTAAAGACTAATACATTAGTCAATGTCTCTGTTACAATAGTTTATACAAGTACAAAACTCTTTTCAAAATCCAGCTTAGTACATAGCTCCTTCAATATATCAACACTACTCTAGAGCTTCAAGGAACCTGACCAGGGCTGCCATCTAAGAAAAACATGAAACAAATCTTGTGAGAAATAAATTTCTCAGTAGGCAAAGCTAAATCCCGAACTTATTAGTAGGTTAGTAAAATCATTCAAATAATCAAACACATCTACAAGAAATATGCAACTATATGAATGCATGAGATGAACTATCCCAGGGCAAATGGCCTCCACATATCGTATTGTATGTGGCCACACTGAGTGTGGACGTTGCTATAGTCTTACGCAAACATGCATGAATTTTGCCATATATCCTTGCACCTGGGTACTAAATATCGTACTATATGTAGTATCAGATTTTGTTTTCCCAAAGCCTCGTACTGGACTTGGAACATGGAAATATGAATCCACCTATCTTATTCACATCAACATCCATAAAAATCAAATCCGTAAGCAAAATACATATTACCTTATGGAAAATATTTTTATCATATCATCATATATATCATAAGTATGGTTACACCACCATACCTTATCCAATAAGCTTATAAGTATGGTTAAACCACCATATTCTATTCAAGCAAAATCATTACCAACTTAGGCATGACCAAAGAATATCCTCACAGAAAATTATGTTAGTATTCTAACAAATAATCCATAATATGTCTTTCAAATAATTTCTAATCCCTTGAAATTTTCATAATAAAAGATTAAAGTCTAGTATGCATCTTTTATTCTCCTTTCACCTACCACCTCACTAATTAATCCTCAAATCAAATCATCAAGTATTTAAACTATTCAACTACATAGCATTCATCCTCTATTTCAAAAATTAAATCAAAACATGTCATATAAACAGACAGTCCAAGTATCATTAAAATCAACTCAAAAGATCATCAAATCGACTTCCATACTTCACTAATATTGATAGGTATAAATCATAACCTATCTTATGACTTAAATCAACATATTCTCATCAAAGAATAACCTTTGAACATTACAAAATTCAAGCCTAAAATCAACCATGAATCAGCCTACTAAAGCATATAAATTAATCCAAACCATTGATTAACTAGAGATTTAAGCTTCACCTACCTCAAGTGAGTTTGAGTCTTGATATCCTTCTAAGCTTGTTAAATCCTTCCTAAGGTTTTTTACCTCTACACATGATTTCTTCAAGGTGATGGGGTTTACTTGATTTAAGCTTTAAAGGGAGAGATGGAATGAAATGAAATGAAATGAAAGTGGTGTGAGGGAGAGGGTTCACGTGAGGTTTGAAGAAAGGAGTGGTCTTGGAATTGGTTTGCACTTAGGTTCCTCTTCCTCCCTTTATATAGTGTTGAAGAAATGATTACTTAGAGAAAAATCTCATAAGCCATCATTATTCCTTTACAAGTGTTCCTACACTTGTTATAATCTTAAGGCTTCCTTCCTTTCTTCCTTCCAAATGTCCTGTCACTTGGCATGATCTTAGAGCTTCTTCTCCTTTTCTTCCAAGTGTCCAAAATCATGAAGTTTCTCCATTTCTCTTGCATTTTCGTGGAGTAGCTTTTTCTTTCATTCTTGAGTTTATCCCAAACCTGTTTTAGTAAAATTCTAATTCTAGATTCGTTAACCGTTGGATCTCTTTAAAATTTTAAAGGTACACTGCTATCTCACATATGTAACTTTTGACCGTTGGGATTGTTGAAATAATGTCTATAGCTGTCCACGTGCAAGATGGAAGAGTGTAGAGAAATCTTGGCTTGATTTTTATGTTACCTTGCATCCATGCTATACAAGTGTCTTGCCACTTGTTTTCATCCTATGGCTTATCTTCCAAGTGGCTGAATTCAAGAAGCTTCTTCCTCATTCTCCATGCTTCTCCACGTGAATGACAAGCTCAAAGGGAAGGAATACAAATTTTTCTTCCTTTCATGCTACATGTGATCATTTTTTATGATGAATAAAAATCTAGTTTCGATATGGTATTTTCTTAAAAAGAAATCCAATTTAATTTGAATTCTTTTATCTAAAGAAAATTTTGAATATTAGAATTCTTGATGTTCCTAAGAATTTATCCCAATGATAGTTTAAATTAATCCCAAGCATTCTTATACAGAGCAATACATAAACTTTTCATTCTAGACTACATCTTTATCTTATTTTTGATTGGTCTATACTTCTTCTGACCATCAAAATTACTAAACCATTTTATTAAATAGGTCTATTCACCCTATAATTAAGAGAAAATTCTATAGATTTTATGTACCATTTTTCCATATTTTTCTGATGCTCGAGTTTTCTTGAATACAGCCTCAAAGTTGTTATCTTCCAAAATTTGTAGAAATTTTATTCTAGAGTTTTGTGTTACAAAATATGTTGATACTTAGTCAGCTAAGTGTATTTTATAATTTCATCAAGTTTCTACAAAATTTCTAAAGTTATTTGAACATTTTTGGCCTAGGGGCACTTTGGTAATTATGTCATTCAACCTAAGGGTATTTTAGTTATTTTTAAAAATGTCCGAGGGCATTTTTGAAATTTTCATCTTAAGGGTTTTCTAGTAATTTCTACATCATGGAAAGAGTGATATAGTTATTTTTCTCTAAACATACTTGTATCCAATTATCATCACATTTTTATAATTTTGGGGATGTTACACAATCAAAACCCATGAAGATTAAAGAGTGGGACAAGACTTTAGTTAACCTAGAAAATCACTTTAGAACTTTGAGAAGGCTTGTATGTATTAAGAAATTTCAAAGTATTCAAGTTATGTTTCAAGACAAGCCTCACTCATATTTATAACAACTTTTTGTAATAGACTGTAATCGATTATACGCGCCAAATAATCGATTAAAATGACTCATGTAATTGATTAAATTATCACTTAATTGATTAAAGTGTTCAAGGCTGAATTCTGGGTTTAACAACGAACAAAATAATCGATTAAACTGAGTTGTAAACGATTAAAGTAGTGAAGGTTCCTTAAGAAACAAGCCTATGTAATCGATTACAATATATGGTAATCGATTAAATTAGTGAAACATGATTTTCAAGATAGCTTGTGTAATCGATTATTGTCTATGATAATCGATTAAAGCAGGAATGCATTACTTTTGTTTTACACTATGTAATCAATTACAAATGTTAGGTAATCGATTAAAATGTTCTTCAATGCTTTTCCATATTTAAAACTTAAGCAAATAATCGATTATACTGTTGTGTAATCGATTAAAACAGAAGAATTGCATTGTTCCAAAAACATTTCTAATTTACTTCTTTTTCAAAATAGTTTTGATTCTTTGATGAAAACACTTAAACATGTAAATGATTATATTAAGCATGTAAATGCAAGGATCAATAGATTTACTTCTCATACACTTCATTTTGGATTTCAATCTTCAACGCATGTGAAAAGCTCAAAACATTCTTCCATGTCAAAAGCTTCATTCTTCTTGTTGCTCCCCCTATATCCAACACCTTTCAACTTTTGTACCGTGTGGTTGGTACCTTTGATGATCGTGAACTTTCATTCATGGGAGCAGATGAGCAACAGTAGGTGACCTTGGAGAGAGATCCTTTTTGTTGGAGCCACCAAGCCGACGTGTTAACGTTGGAATTCATTTTTGGAGAGAGTTGAGTTTTGTTATTAACTATTTCTTAGTTGATTTCTTGATTCTCTTTAATTGGATATGTAACCCCAAGCTTATATACATATATATATATATATATATATATTAAAAGCTAAATTATGTCCTGGTATGTGAATGATATGTAATGGTTTAAAATATACATACATATGTGTTTATTTATGTATTCGTACATTGTTTATTAAGGGTATTATCACAAAAAATTCACTCTCATTTTCATAATCAAATTAATGGAGTCTTCATTAAAATTTGAAATTACATGTTTAGAGTTAGTGATATCGTAGCGATGAGGCGGGTCGTTACAAACTTTGTCATGAGCTCACCCTCTTTCACTCTTAATTTTGGGTATTGTCTCTAATTTCACCAATTTCATGGATTCAACTACTTCTATGAGGAACACAAAGTTGGAGAGCATATGTTAGTGAATTTGAGACCTTGGTCGTCGTAACAAGCAAGTTCAATGATGAGTTACGAATTATCCTTCTTTTTTTCTTGACTTTACTTTTCCTTGACCAGTAATTGGTGGTGGATCCAACAATTTTTTTTAGTGGGGGCAAGAAATAATTTAGGACTAATTATATTTTTGGTCCTAAACTTTTTATATATTTCACTTTTAGCCCCTAAACATTTTTTGTTAGTATTTTTGTCTCTACACTTTTACTTTTGCTCTGTTAACAATTTTAGTTGCTATCTAGTAACAACACTAATTGATGATGTAATATCCATGTTAACAGTCCAGTAACTTGTCACATCATCAAGGAATTTGACCAGACAATTGTATGTAATTTTTTGGTAAATTGGATTTTTAATTTCTCACAAACTTGTTTGACATCATCAACTGATTTGAACAGATGAAACATGACTGGTTACGCTTGATGACGTGACAAGTGACAAGTTACTGGACTTCTAATGTGATTGGTTCCATCATCAATTAATGTCGTTACTCGATAATAGGAACTAGAACTATTAACAAAAGAAAATTATAAGGACCAAATAGTTAAAAAAATTGTTTAAGGAATACAAGTGAAATTTACAAAAGTCTGGACTACTAATATGATTGTTACATCATATCAATTATTGTTGTCAATCGACAAAACAAACTAGAATTATTGATAGAAGAAAATTATAGGGACCAAATAGTCAAAAAAAATTGTTTAGGAACTATAAGTGAATTTTTTTAAAAAAAATTAATAACCAAAAACATAATTAATCTAATACTTTGTAATATTTTTCGCAAAAGAAAAATATCACTAGCTTTTACTAAATAATGTCATGATGAAAAAAGTTCAAAACATTTAAGCTTTTACAAATTACAATTATCATCTAGTATTTTCACACTTTGAAAATATTTTACGATTTTTCATTGTCATATTATTAAGATTTAAAAGGTTAAGGTAGTGAAATTAGTATTAATCTATTCTCTTTTTTATTTTATTTTTAAATTCATTTTAAAAAAGTTATCTTATGGGGACAATATGTAACATCTTGTTTTAAGGTGTTAGCTAATAAGTTATTGTAGCGTGTTTGAGTATATATGGGTTTAATTAATTGCTTGAGGTGTTTATAGAAAATTATTTGATTTTTATATAGTATAGTTATTATTAATGTTGTTAGCTAGCAAATAATATAATAATGTTTGTGAATAGAGAGCAGTTAGTGTTTGTGTTATAAGTATTTGCATTTAGTGATTTTATAATCACTAGTATTTATGATAAGGAATAAACATGTTCGGACTCATTTAGAGCCAAAATGGTGAATTAAAGAACACAATTTCTATCTCCTAAAATGATCCAAATTCTAAAATAATCATATTAAGATCTTTTTGTAATTTCAATAAGATCTAAATTTTATTCCTATTCCCCTAATATAACCAAATTAAATTTTCAGCTATCAATTGTTGCTATAGCAATTCCTACTGTTGCTCTATTAATTCCTTTCTCTAAAATTATTGTTATAGCTATTCCTATTATTTTAAACTACTACCTTTGTATTCAAATTAAATTGTGATCATCTCATTGTATCTCAAATTGCATCTTACTATTTTTTATTCAATTAAATTTAATTATACAAATTTTATTTTATTATCCTAAAATAAGGATGGCAAATGGGTCGGCCCGCAAAAAAAAACGGGACGGGTTGGCCCAGCCCGCAAAAAATGCGGGGCGGGCTGCCCACTTTTGCAAAGTGGATTGGAAATGCTAGTCCGTCCCGCTTTAATGCGGGCCAGCTCATCTAAAAAATTTAAAAAAAAATAAAAAAGTTAATTTTAAAAATAAATACAAAAAAATTATTAAAAAATACAAATATGATAATTAAAAAAACACAAAGTTAAATAAAAGTAAATAATTTAAAATTAATGTTAAATAAATGATGTCATGTAATAATTCACAAAATTACACCATTTGTAAATGGAATTTACGGATATAAACTGTCTAAAGTGTAATATGTTAGTAATGAAAGACTATTTGAAAGTATCATTATCATAAATATTTTAATATTAAAACTTAAAAGTTAACTATTAGAGTGCAAAAGAGTATAAATTAAAAAAATATACATATTTCAAAATATGTTAAATATATTTATTTAATTTTAATATTTAATATTTTAAATAATATTGGCCCAGCGGGCTGGCCCGTCCCATCCCGCGTTTGGCCCGCCCCGTTTTTGATTTGCGGGCTGATATTATCAACCCAGCCCGTGTTTTTTCGCGGGTTACGTGGGCTGGCCCGGCGGGCCAAGCCCATTTTGCCAACCCTATCCTAAAATTTCTAATTCAATCTTTCTTTAATATTCTTTTTTTATACACCTTATGGCCAACAACAACGTACCAAACCCTTCACCTAATTCTTTCTCTAATTTCTTTTAATAAAACTTTTCCTTCTTTAAGCCTTATAACTCCACTGATTGAGAAAAACACTACTACCCACCTTGTTCTCCTTTATGTAAAAGTTTGCAACACATATCATAAAGTACTTCCATTTTGTTTTCTTTTGCTGCTAGCTTACTCACGCACAAGAAAAGCCTTGCTCTCCATGAACTCATTAACCACGTTGGGCCATTCTCTTTTTCTACACTACCTCACGTTCGCTCTCGGTAGAAACCCAATTGAAATGTTTTTCTTCATCCAAACCAACATGCATGACTCATTTTATCTCTTGATTTCTCAAGCTAGCCAAAGCCTCATCTCCACCAGTTTGATTTTTCTTTGAGGTTTGCGTGCAAAATTGTGACTTCAATTTAATTTGATAAATTCAAATTCCCTGTTAGACTTTTGGCAAGTGTACCAATTGTCGTTGTAAGTTACAAAATTTATAAAAGTTCTTCTCCACAGGGACTTGATTTTTACTCAGTTAATTCAAATAAAGTTTAACAGTTTAATAGTTTATGTACAGTGAGTGTGAACGGAGTTTCATGTAGTTGCGGATTAACAGAAATTATGAAAATTTAGAAGAAACGGAAATAATAAACTTAGTACGGAAGATTACGAAAGATTACGGAAAATTACGGAAGTTTATGGAAAGTTACGAAAGATTACGAAAACTAGTAAAACGAATTTGTTTAAGTTAAGAACGTAGGATTGGATTTCATCGTTCATACCCTTAGTATTCAATTAATATTACCATGCATAAGTTATTTTCTTTTATTATTGATGCACACATAAAATCACCCCAAATCGATCCCTCGCATTTGAGAATCCTAAGAATATTTAT
>PYAF01001950.1:141902-152404 GCA_007407185.1 Glycine tomentella
GGTGCTTATTTGCAATCTAAACGTTATGCTCTATGTCTAGCAACGTAACGTAAAGAGTAAATTTATTCAGTTCAAACCCTAAGATTACTTTTCAGTCTCACTTCGAGTTTAAGTTCGTGATACTAGTGATCAAGTAGGATCAAACATTAAGCACGAAATAAAATTACCAATAAAAATAGAAAAGACTTATGCATAAATAAATATTAAAAGAGATACTTAAAAGTAGAAGATTACATCCAATCCAAAAGAGAAACTAACCAAGCATGGAGAGAACCTCCTTAAGAGAAAATTGATGAAGGGCCCCATCATCGCTTCTTTCCGGCAGAGTCTCCACACTAAATCTCGCTTCTCTCACTTTCCTAACCTACCTAATACTAATATTTAAGAGCCTAAACTAAAGAAAAAGCTTAAGAAACAAAGGAAAGAGAAGAATGGAGGTTGAGAGGAATGAATTTTGGCCTTGGGGGTGCTTGGGTGTTTATAGGGGTGGCCTGGTCGAGTTTGGTCGCCCAAGCGATCAATTTCTTCATTAAATACTCGCTTGGGCGAGTTAAATGCAATTTGCAGCCCACTTGCACGTCCACTTGGCCTTCAAGTGGCCCATTTGCTGTTTATGCTCGCCCAAGCGAGCAAAATACACTATATTAACTCGCTTGGGCGAGTTAAAGGTACTCTGGTGGGCTTTTGGGCCTGATTTTGCTTTCTGCACCCCCAGTTTTGCTGTTATGAGTCATTTTTGGTCTGATTTGCTTTCTGCACCTCCCAGGTCTGCTATGTAAGCCCTCCTTGCTTGCTTTGCTTATTCGGAAGCGTCGGAAATCCACAGAATCTATCAAAATACAAAGCATGATTGGATTAATCTTCCAAAATATAAAAACTACATTCATACAAGTAATAAATATAATTTAACTAGGTTTAGGGCAAGTTTATAAGCAAAGTTATTGAAATCAAAAGATAAGTGCCTGCATTTGAAACTTGAATTTAACTGAATTAAGGCACTTATCATTCCCCAATTTGGAATTTTCAATTCTAATGATTCTCTTTAAATAGAAAGTATTCATTTGTTCTTCTATTTTCGTAGAGTGTTTTATGCTGATTAAAGGTTAGGGAAAAGTTCTACGCATAGAGGATAACGTCTCAAAGTAATCCTGGAGGTCCCTGACAAACCCTCAGGTAAGGGGGAAGTGAGGGGTACTATATGTCTTGGCATACAAAGAGGATTAGGAGTTTCCCACTTTTAACACTTTTGGGGTTTTATTGTCGAAAATTCAGATTACGACTCGTTGTAAGGTGTATATACTTGTTGCCATTGTTATATATAGTAATTAATTCTGATGTTGAAAGAACGACGTTGCTCTCTCACAATCCGACAAACCTCAACTAAAAAAATGATTGAATTGCTTGAAGAGCACTCCTTAGAATATGTCATGTGATGATTATGTAATCTATTTATAATATTTAAATCTTATGGTAAAAAACTATACGTTGCCACATTGTTCTGTTATTCCTTGTCACATCAGCATAATTGCTCAAGTGTCAAATTCTCTACAATATTCCTTTGTTTGCTCCTACTATGCTTCTCCCTCATTCTGTCTCATCTCCTATTGTAACATAAAAGTTGTTACAACCACAACTAATGTTTAACGATTACAGTTTTAATCAAAATTTTGTAAGTTATGTAGACCATAATGAAGTCTTCTCCACATATATGGTGTTGCATTCTAGTACCTATACCTTTCACCGTGTCTCCTCCTTCTATCTCCTCTAAAATGCCCTCCTTTAACCCATTGTGAAACTCCAACTTTCACGCGTCATTCCACATGCAATTTTCATATTTAATTTTTTCCCTACTCTTTTATATTTCTTTGTATTATTTCGTCTATTTGATTTTTTTTCTTTTTGTCTACCATTTTCTTTACAGAGGAGAAAGAAAAGTTGTTGAAGGAGGTGAAGAAACTTCCATAGGAGGATTGTCTCTTCCACCAGAATGGGGAGATCTGCGATGTCAATCAACCTATCATGGTACAAAAAAATTCAATTGACTTTGCATATTATTTGATTTGAAAAACTACGAATCTCGTTTGAGGCTAATCCTGGTGTTAACTTCTTTTTTATCAATTTTAATTGTGACTCCAAGGTAACACTTCACATTTTCTTTTTAGTATTCATTCACTCATTTGATGCAAATTCAGAATAAAATTACTAGCATAAAATATAGCATCATTCTATTGACAAACATAGTGATGGAGCTTCATTCCAAGCCAAAGATGGAGCTTCATTCGAAGCCAAAGGTCTAGAAGGAGAGCTTGAAGCACTTCCTTTGGTGAGCTTTAAAGGACCAATGACAAGAGCTAGGATTTAAGCACTTCAAGACCACATCCAAGCTAACTTGTAAATCTTGGAAAAGCATAAAGAAGCACACCAACTCAGTGCAAACATAAAAGAAGTTGTTTTAATATATTACCAAATTCCTGTAATAGATTAAAAGCATCTTGTAAAATAGTTTATGATACCTTTAATCGATTACGAGATGCCTTTAAGAGATTACATAAGCATTAGGAAATTAAAAAACAAGACTTTTCTGCTTTAATCGATTACCAGACATCTATAATCGATTACATAAGCCTTAAAATGGAAAATACCTTTGTTTTAATCGATTATAAGTGCGAATTAATCGATTACAACAACATAAAAATTGCACTGCACATGTTTGGGCAGCCAAAAGTCACTTAGGGAAGCTTGCACTTCAAACTTCATTTGGACTTCATTTCAATTTACATTTTCCTTACATTTAGTGGCATTAAGCTTGTAATTTCATGGGTTATATAAACCACCCAAAAACTGATTGTACTTAACTTTGGTTCATTAATACAATTCTGAAAATTGTTGTGAGAGTTTCTCTCTTGTTCTTGTGTAAGAACTTCTTGAGTCTTATCAATGACTTTTCAATGCTATTGTGGTGATTCTTGCTAAACTTATTGGAAAGCTTTTCCATGGTGCCATCCATTGTCATTCTTAATCGCTCTTCCATCTTTCATTGCTGAATTAAAAAGCTTAAAATAACCCCCAAATTCTTGGGAAATTGCAGAATTTAGAGTTCTTGAGGTTTGCTTGAAGATTGAGATTCATTGCAAGGTAGATTTGGGAAGTTTAATGTCTAATGGTTGTAGACATTACATCATATAGGATTCTTTTTCTTTTGGTTGTACTAAAGACAAGAATTGGTTACACATATATGTCAAAAATTACAAAAACCAAAAGTCATTGCAGAGTTTGAGGAGGAAAACACAAACAAAGGTTCAATAATGAGGAATAGATCATAGATGTTTGCATTTGGATAGACTTGAGGAAAAGATGTTTACATTTGAAGAGTTAATTGTCTAAAACATGAGAAATTTCTCCACCGTGTCCATTGACAAATACATAATACAAGGTCATTAAACCAAAATGTGGGAATGCCACACACATTTAGACAATTTTACACCTATAAACAAACATTTTACTTGAACCTTGTATTCTACCCATACATAATCAACAACCTCCACACAAACCCAAATATAAAACAACCTTAAACTAGAGCTAAATACATACAAAAGTCCCATATGCAGTAAACAAATTCTGCATAATTACATAACCTAGACCCACAATATACTCAAAAAATTATGTTTTATTATATATAGTCTTTGAACATTTCATATATTTATGTGAATCCTAATATTGTGATTTGTATCTATAAAGTTAAACTATTTGTATACTATAGTTGTTTTTAAAAGTATTTATTTTTTACTCAAATTTAGTATCACACAATGCCTTTTAAAAAAATAGCATCACTTAATATTTATAACATTACTGACTATACTACAATTTATAAGTTCATTCTTTTAGTTTAGAACGAATAAATTACAATGCTTTAGATTATTGTTTTCTTGCTATTTTAGTTCAACTCGTAGAAATTATTGTAGCTTGCAAAACCTCATTGATCATTTGCAAGTATTGAGTTTCAAGTAAAAAAAAAAGTGGTACATGAAGAATGTGTGGTTCAATCCGAATTGTTGGTGGTAATCCAATATGAAGTTGGTAATGATGGGAATTCTCTTTATACAAAAGCTATTGGGCTTAAGTGTGCAGCAAGGGCCCAAGAGACCTAGGTTTAGGTTTCTTAGTCTCCTATATAATAATCTTGTTTGCTCTAGACAAATACAATAGTTGTTGTCATCTCTATGAAATAGAAAAGTGCCCACACATTTTTTCCTCTCTCTTATTCAAGAATAGTACGGAAGATTTGTCATTCGTAATTGATTGAAGAGGCCAAGAGAGGACTCACCAGGAGATTGCATTCATGCTTTAAGAGGTAATGATCTTTTTTTGATTAGAAAGACAAGGATGATCTTATAACATTTAAACGTACTAGGTCCAATACACTTCTGCAGATTCTCAAGAATCCTTTAATTGGTATCAGAGCCTAGGCTGTACGTTTGATGTTAATCTAGTCTTTTATGTGATATGACACATAAGGTTCTATATTTATGTTGGATTACACATATGCTATGTTTTATAATTTTTTCATAAGATGTATGGTTTTATAAAATATGTGCTTTAATCCATGGTAGAACATTTGAATGTATTTCTTTTGGATATGTAACAAGGAGGCTGGTCCCTTATGATCAGGTTTCCTCCTTGATTTTTTCTTTTTGTTTAGCAATTTTATTGTTATAAGAGAGAAATGTTCAATTTTTGTATCCAAAAGATGTATATTTGTCACTATTTAAGTTTATTCATGACTACCTGGAGCTTTTATGGAAAAGTTGAGGTCATAGCGTAAAAGAGGATAGAAAAACGATGGGAACAAGAACCAGAGTCTAATAAAAGCTCGTGTCTTTTACCTGTGGTTCAAACGACCATGTGCTCCTCTCTTAATGACGGTTCTATCCATATGGTGGGCTAGGTGATCGAAGGTCCATGATGGATTGACTCGAAAAATAACAAAGGGAAAAGAAGATATTTTTTATTTTCTTAGGAAACCATGGATTAAAGTTTTATAATTACCATTTTTATGAATAGATAGATTATATGTGATGGCATGATTTGTGTGATAACATGCCATATACAAAATATTTGTGTCATCATAGTATTAATGATTAAATGATTAATTGATCATGCATATATATTTTGTTATGTCAATGATAATTTTGATTGATGATCATTATGACAATAATGAGATAATTTAGAAAATTAAGGTTTATAACTGTTGCTTAATTAATGGTCATTATTAATTTTGAATTTAAATTATTTTATTAATGGTTATTATGTCCCAACGACTAGATTAATGATTAGTATGAAAATAATAAGAGAATTCAGGAAATTATGTTTAGAATTCAAATTAATTATCATTATTAATTTCAAATTCTAGATTAAAGATTAGATTTATTGTGATTTTGAATTCAACTTAATAATAATTATGAATTTCAAATTCTAGATTAATGATTAAATTTATTATGTTTTTGAATTCAAATTAATAATCATTATGAATTTCAAATTCTAGATTAATGATTAGATTTTTAAATGATTTTGAATTCAAATTAATAATCATTATGATTTTAAAATTCTAGATTAATGATTGAATTATTTTTCTTTAAATTGATTTTGAATTTAAATTAATGATCATTATGAATTTCAAATTCTAGATTAATGATTGATTTTTTTTTTTGAAAATTCATTGTAACAAAAATATTGAATGAGTAAAAGTTTTAAATTAAAATATTAATTTTTAAACCTGTGTGCTCCATTGTTGGTCCATTAATAAAATGGTCATGTAAAGCCCCAACGGATAAGGATACCAGATTTTAGTCGATTGGATCTCAACATATTCAAAATTTTTAGTAAAGTATTGTACAACCCAACGTCGACAATGCTTCAATACTAAGGATAATTTTTGAAATTAAACTACGGTTAATTACATTCAAAATTGATTTTGAATTCAAATTAATAATCATTATGAATTTCAAATTCTAGATTAATGATTGGACAATTATTTTTTTTTAAAATCCTTGTAACAAAATATTGAATGGGTAAAGGTTTTAAAATTAAAATATTAATTTTTTAAACCTACGGGCTCCATTGTGGGTCCATTAATAAAATGATCATGTGAAGCCCCAACGGATAAGGATGACCAAATTTTATTTGATTGGATCTCAACAAATTCAAAAATTTTAGTAAAGTATTGTACGAACCAATGTTGACAATGCTTAGATACTAAGGATAATTTTTGAAATTGAATGATGATTAATTACATTGAAATTCAGTAAAATTATTAACCCTTCAAATGAGGCTCTGATAATGGCACCGAAGGCCCAAATAACAATTTCAGTTTTTTACAAGTGACATACCCAACGTAAGCCTTGTAAGGATAACTAAAGAATTGTAACAATGAACAAAAGTAGTTAAGGAATCTACTTGCAACTAGTATGTTTATTGTATGATTGTAAATTGTCTGCTTTAATTTTTTTTCTAGAAAATGTCGTCTTTCAATCTGTTAGCTACTATCTTGAGTCAAAAGCTTATGGATGGTTCAAACTACAAACAATGGAAAACTAATTCGGATATTGTTCTGCAATATGAGAAACACAACTTTGTCCTGACAACCCCTAAGCCAGCATAGCCTGTAGAAAATGTTTCTAAGGAAACAAAGAAGAAATTTTTTTGATTGGGAGAAGGCGAATGTTGCAGTTCGCTGCTATATTATAGCTAGTCTCGTTAATCACTTGCAACAACAAGTAAACATGCTTGAGAGTGGAGCAAAAATGCTCCAGACTCTTGATTGCATGTTTGCTACTCCTAACAGTTCAGCTAGGCAGAATGTGTCGGTTGCAGTCACCAAAATCGTGATGACTGGTGGAAGGTTGTGAGATCATTGTTTAACAATGATAGCAAACTTTAAACGGGCGGATGACCATAAGATTAAGTTTGATCAGGAGGTAAAGGTTGACCTCCTCCTACAGTCACTACCTGATTACTTCAACCAGTTCAGAATGAATTATAATATGAATAAATTGAAACTAGATCTTACTCAGCTAATGCATGAGCTTGACAGTGCTGAACAGTCTCTAGTCAAGCAGGGAAGTGCATTTTTTGCTGAAGGTTTTGTTAAACCTAAGGGAAACCCAAGGGAGGTAACAAGAACAAGAACAAGAAGAAGTCAGATATTCCAATTGCCAAACAAATTGCAAAGAAGCAGCCAACTAGCAAGTACTTCAAGTGCAGTCAAAAGCGGCATTGGAAGAAGAATTGCACACGTATGAACCGACAAGGTATGGGTAATTTACTTGTGATTGAGGCTTGCTTAGTGGAGAATTACGGTGATAAATGGATCATTGTTTCAGGAGCCACTAACCATGTTTGTTACTCTTTGCAGTGGTTCAAACATAGCTTGCATATCGGTCAAGGACAAAGAGTTTTAAGACTTGGAAATGGGGAGCTTGTCTATGCACTAGTAGTAGGACAAGTTATTTTGTCATTTAATAATTATAGAACTTTGGTTTGGGATGACTATTTAATTGTTCCAAATTTTAGGAGGAATGTATTTTCTGTTAGTTGTTTGAATAAACTTCGTTTAACAGTTCAGTTTAATTCCTTAGTTTCTATAAGGAGTTCATCTTCTTTTATATGTTCTGGTACTTTGTTTAATGGTCTTTATTTCCTTAGTCCTATACCCCATGAAGTTAATCATGTTGAATTAGGAGACAAAGAACATGTTCATCTATCTAAGAAAAGAAAGGTTTCCAATGAAACTTATCCTTGACATTTGCGATTAGGTCATATTAACTCTAACAGGATACAAGGTTTGGTCAAGATTGGGATTTTAAAATCCCTGGTTTTTGAATACCAGTATGCGAATCATGTGTAGAGGGTAAAATAACAAAGCGACCTTTCAAGATCAAAGGAAATCGTGCCACACTTTAGTTGGAATTGGTACATACTGATATATGTGGACCAATAAATGTCCAGGCCAAAGGAGGGTGTGGGTACTTCATCACATTTACGGATGATTACTCAAGATTTGGATACATATACTTGATGTGTCATAAGTCCAAAGCTTTTGGAAAATTCCAAGAGTTTAAAGCTGACACAGAAAAGCATCTTGGTGTTCAAATCAAGAATCTTAGGTCTGACCGAAAAGGTGAATACCTATCTGGAAAGTTCAGGTCTTACCTAACTAAAGAGGGGATAATTACACAACTATCTTCTCCAGGGACACACGCCAGCAGAATGAAGTTGCTGAAAGGAGAAACATAACCCTTTTAGAAATGGTGAGCACTCACGTGACTTTCCTAGAGGTTGGATGTTTTATAGTCCAAAAGGTAAGAAGGTCTTAGTGAGCACTCACGCGAATTTCCTAGAAGAGGACTATATGATAAATTATAAACCAAAGAGTTTGATTGTTCTTGATGAGCTTGTCTCAGGTCAAGTTTTAACTCAACCTCAAGTGGTTCCATCTTATGTTCCTATGGTTGGTCAAAAAGAGGAAAATATACCTGAAAGTGAGCATACGCAGGAACTAGATACAGAACCAGAAGTTCAACATAATGATCTACAAGTGAAACCTGCAGAAATGCAAGTACCACTTGTTGAAGAACTAAATCAAGAAAATTGGTTAATCCACATAATGAGGATCTTTAAGAAATTATTGATCCATCTAACTTGGATCCTCCTGTAGATGCACAACAACAAGTTATGTTGATTTGAGGGGGAGCTCTTAAAGATTGAAGCTTTGTAAAGAATTGGAAAAGTTTTGACTTTCAACATGCTTGAAGGCTTGAAGATAAAGATTATGATTAAATGGAAAAGGAAAGGAAGCCTTCTGATGATCCAAGTTCTTGCATGCATTTCATTAATAATCATTCATGCATTACATCATAAAAGCTTTAAGCAATTGGTTTGAAACTTTAAAATAAGTCAAGTATTTTGGAAAAATAGTTCTAAGATGGTTTAATCGATTACTAGACTTACATAATCGATTATATTGTTCTTTACACTTTCTGGAAATGAGTAAGAACAAATTAATTGATTACATCATCGTTTTAATCGATTATTTCACTCTTGCATATATACAATTTTGAATGAGTGACTGGTTTAATCGATTACCATTGAACTGTAATCAATTATTTACCTATTTTGAAATTAAGATCACTCTGCCTTAATCGATTACCACTTCTTGTAATCGATTACTTAGTTCATTTCATGGTTTATACATTTTCTGCTTTAATCGATTACCATAATTTGTAATCGATTAATCTTCACAATCATGGTTTTCACAAAGTCTGACTTAATCGATTACACATCGGGATAATCGATTAAATGACCCGTTTCTGTAACCCAGAACCTATCTTGAACACTTTAATCGATTACGGGAGCGTATGTAATCGATTACTATTCATAAACAATCGATTACAAGAGCTGGTTTAATCGATTATTTCTGTTACAGTTTCTTTTATATATATATAGAACCTGCCTTTGACGAAAAAGTAACTTGAATTTTTGAGATCTGAGCATTCCTAAAGCTTTCTAAACATTCACAAAGGGTTTCTTCTGGGTTCTAAAGGTCTTACTTCCATTGATACTCATATGGGTCACTAGGATTTAGTGAAGTAAGGCAAATCATTTCAAAGTTTAAGGAAAGGCTTGTTCTGCATATTGTTTCTACATTCAACCTGGTATATTCATCATTGTGCATATCATTCTTGGATCATCAGGTGAATTCTTTCCTTACTCTTTGATGGTGTAAAACTTCTGTTTGAATCTTTGTGTGTGAATTCCATTGTAATTGGGTTTTCTTGCAAGTGTAGAGATAATGTTTCTCTAAGGACAGCTGAGTAGTGTTCTCAGTGTGGGTTTTGGTCTCTAAGGGTCTAATAGGATTTTAGACTTCTGAACTTTATCTAGGGTTGATAAAGAGAGGCTTGTAAATTTAATTGTAAGAATATTTTTTTAATAGTGGAACTCTACTCTAGTGTTGAGTAGAAGAAACTGGATGTAGCCTAATAGGGTTTGAGATGAACCGGTATAAATCTTGTGTTCTTTTATCTACTGCATATTTGTTAATTCCTGTTGTGAATTCTGTAGTATAATTTGTTTCTTAAGGTATTACAAGTCTTGGATTGATTTTGAATAAAGATTCTTGATTGGTTTGTGATAAAGATCCAAAGGGCAAAACAACTCTGATTTTTGTTTGATCAAGAATTTTTTTTAAAATTTACCAAGGCTAACCAATTCACCCCCCCTCTTGGTTAAGTGTGAAGTGTTCCCTTATTTTACAATTGGCATCAAGAGCTAGGTCTTGTAAGATATTCAAGATCACTTTTTCAAAATGAATACTTCACAAATAACCTTCAAGGAAGGTGCATCTCTAAACAGACCTCCTTTGTTTGAGGGGGAGAATTTCAGCTTTTGGAAAAATAGAATGAAGATCTTTATTCAATCTAATGATCCAGGAGCATGGAATGCCA